>LRSR01002922.1:0-17815 GCA_001579985.1 Hypsibius dujardini
AACGCCACTCACACCATTTCAATTAGTTCTCCCCGGGAAAGTATCAGATTACTTTCAAACTCAATTTCAGCAAATATAAACTATTTTCTCATCTTAAAATTATAAAATAAGTCGCCGTGATATTCTGATTCTTGTTGTTTTAAAGAAACTGCTCATACTTTGGCTGGCGATGTTGTTTGTTCACAATTACATTTTTTGGTGGTAGTGGAAACGGCATGGGCCACAGCGAACGACGGATGTGCCTTCATCTGTTTGCCCCTACCGAGGAGTAAGAGGAAATGTGTCTGCCCTGACGGAAACGGAGATCCCAAAATTGTCTGCTGCTAATGCTGGTTGTGCAGTACACCTAAATCCGAATTCAAATTCCATGACTATTATGATGCCAATTTTTGTCAACAGTTGACTGTAACATACAACATACAAGTGTAACGGCGGCCTATCGGCCGCCGGCACTTGACCACTTAGGGAAAGCCATAAAAGAGCTCTGCTCGTTTATTAAAAGCATTAAGTTCAAACTGTTAACCAGGCTTGGCGGGGACGATAAGGGAAACAATTTCGAATATGAATATATATATAGATATAGATATTTATATTATATTAAACTTAAGCTTAAGCTCGATACGATCATTAAACTGAAATTATTGTAGCTTTAACTTGTAGCGAACGAAGTCAAGTTTAAACCTTGAACGTTAAGAATAAATTGCAAAGGGTTTCTGAAACGCCGGAAGCTCCATAAAATTTAAACTAAAATTGACCTGGTAAAATTGACTTGGTATCATTCAACGGGTTGGATTTGTATTACCTAAAGACAAAAATCTTCAATAAGCCGTATATAAGTAATTCGTAACAGTTGGTAATTTATTCTTAACCTAAACGTTAATTTTAAAGTTTTGGGTCCTTTTTTGGAGGGCCTCACGTTTCAAACGCCTTTTGTATAATTTGTTCCGGGTTTAAACATAATATATAAATATACGTTTAGAATTGCCTAGAGGCTCTCGGTCTCTGGGGAACCCTAGGTCTGGGAGCAACAAAAAAGTCATCAACATTTTCCGGCATTAATGGTGAGAAGGTTGAATCGGCGAGTAAGTTTGAAGACTTGCCTTGCGGAGTTGTATAAGTCCAAACCCAAACGCAGACACCCTTTCCTCCAGCTTCCACATTCACTCACGAGGAGCATGCGAAACTGGACATGCTCCTGCAGGAAGGGCGACAAGTCAGCAGATGGGACGGAGGAAAGTTTGCCCCCAAATCGATTGACGTCGCACGGGTCAATCTGGCAGCCTTTCGAGCACGTACCACCGTCATCGCGACTCTGCAAGTGAGAGTCGCTCGCACGACATCGGAACTGCAAACGCGGATCAATGTTGTTCAGGATCAGCAAAAAGAGACTGGTGAGAACACAACGCATCTTCAGAATCCTTGCAGAAAAATGTTCTCACCATAAAGGGTTCTTTACGGGACGTGGTTGAGACGGCTAGGCACAAATTTACAATCGTTTTGGCTAACTTAACCATCATGGATGTCATTCGCTCCAACGCGGAAGAGAACAAACGGGATCGGGGATTTTTTCTCGCCATGGCGCAGGGACCATCCATCTGGAAACTCCCGGTGGGTGAATGTGGTAACACCAGCCAGCTGTCAAATGTTACTGCGTAAACAAATTATGTAACCGCTGTGGATTGTATTGACCGGTATCTATTTTGGAGCAACCCGACGACAGGCATCAGACGTGCGCATTACGATGATTCGGATCCCCAGTTAGTTTAAATAAAATGTAAGTTGTCACATCTTGTTGTTCTTGTAGTGCCACGACACATAGCGAGGTTTTGGAGGGACGGCCGAAATTTAACGCAAGCCTGAATTGCTTTCCCTCGGAAATTTTGGTGGTTTCAGGATATTTGACTTGCTGCCCCCTCCCGGCACCAAGTTAAAAAATCTACCCCCCCCCGCAACCCTTCCACAATTACTGGTGGAAGCAGCCATCCTTACTGCCCCTCAGCCACGGACACAATGAAGTTAACAACTGGACCCCTAGGCACCCTAATTAGTGGATTAAGGCAGTTTCCCCAGTCCCTCTCCCTCGCCACGAAGTTGAAAAACCTGCCTCCCTTTACAACTATTTGTAGAGGCATAGTTATCCCTATTGTGCCCAGCCAAGCATACAATGAAGATAAAAACTGCCCCACGGACCCCTACCTTTCTAGCCCGCCCCCCCCCGCTGTGACACATGTGCTAGTACTGGTCCTCCTTGACTCTCATTACATCTTCTGTAGCTGGTTTAAATTCCTGGGCAGGACTGCCCATCGACTTTAACGCGGGAAACGTCTTTTGGATTCAAGGCACTGACATTGTGGTTGCTAACAAGCGAGGGCCCCTTGCGTCAGGCACAAAAACTATCACCTCAGATTCTAGAATAAATGCCAAATCCGGACTCGCCGTTCACCCTTCGCGTGGGTGAGTGAGAAAATTTTTTCAATGTGCCCTACGCACCTACGTGCCTTGTGCAATACGTGCCCTGATGCAACATAGTATACTGGGTTCAGGACACTTTACCGGTCACACTCATCCAACAGCATCAAGGCTGCCGCAGTGGACGGACAGGATCGACAAGTTTTGGTGACTGGCATCTCCGCAGGTGTTCTGGCTGTGGATTACGAGGCCGATGAACTCTACTGGGCCGATGTTAATAAGTTTCTACATCGAACCTTGGAATATTTAATCGTTCCACATACTTTCGAAGAATGTGGTGGATGTAACGAGGCTCCATGATGTCGATTTCAATTAAATTTCATAATAAGCGCGTTCGAAATCTGCATGTAATCTCTTCATAAAAAGGCTGTCATTGGAGGGGGGGGGTTATTTCCATCATTCCCGCACTTCAGAAAACTCCACTGGGTAAGTCTCAAACAAAACTGCCGTTACTGTATCTGTATTACTGTATACTTCATTTTGTCAAACGGCAGCTTTTGACAGCTTCCTGCACTTCAATTTCACATTTTTGGGGAACTGTTTCCTGCCTGTGAGAACAGTTTTACAGGTTTGGTCGGCCCCAGAAATGCCTCCACCGCATCCCCCGCTCTCGACATTCTGTGTCCAGGCTGTGGGCACAGCTGCAAGGGCTCGGGTGGTCTGGCCCAGCATTGAAGCTCCAGCAAGTGTCTCACCAACTAAGCAAACCGCACTTATTGCGCAGGAGATCCTCTAGCATCTGCCTCAATCGGCCCTGCCGTTGCCGTGCAAGCAGACCTCTCCCCCAAGCTACACTGATGCACCCAATTCAACTAGCTCATGCGCCACGTTCCAAAATCAGCCCGCTCCCATGTGGCAAAATCCCTTACTGGTACCCTTACCGCAATCCTAAACGGTGGTGGATCGGCTGAGTAGGAGCGCCTACTAATGTTCGCCAATGTCACTTTCTCCTTCCCTGCGACGAAAACAAAGAGGTTTCTCTCCCTGTCAACGTTGATCAAGCAGAATCTAGTCTGAACGACCGACATTATCACCGTTCGAAACACTCCCAGCCGTCTCTCGTCAAAGCCAGCATCGTCCAAACAACAGAACGCCGTCACGTGGAAGTTGAACGAAGGGGGCGTCTCCGGCGCGGTACGTCTGTTCTTGTCAGAGGACGCTGTGGCATCCTAACCCCTGGAAGTCTTCAACTGCCTCAAGACCAAACATCTTCCAGCAGATCCAGATGCCGGGTATCCATCAGCCCCAACAGACACCGATTGCTCGCCACCCTCAATTACGGGCAAAAAGTGCAGAAGGCCATCGCTTCATTCCCCAATGATTCTGCGGGAAGTCTGGACAGTTGGCTGCCAAAACACTGAAGGACTTGGTGAGCTGCAGAGTGGGCGACCTCGGTGAGTGTCTGACAGACTGTCTAGCCGATGTGCTGACAGTTATGCTTAATGGAAAGGTAGTCAACGAAATTTGCCCCAACTCTACGGTGGCACGCTGACAGCCCTCAACAAGAAGGACGGCGATATCCGGCTGATCGTGCGCGGCAACGCCCTTTGGCAGCTGATGGGGAAGATTACAAGCCGACGTACCATGTCGGTGATGGGAGAGCTTGTTCGGCCTTAACAATCAGGATATGGTACACCTGGCGGTGCTGAAGCCGTGGTCAACGCTACGCTCTTAGCGGAAGAAGGAGAGATGCAAGAGCTGCTGAAGTTGGACTTCAAAAATGTTTCAACATAATTGATCGCTTTAAGATGTTGACTGCCGTGTGGTTGCATTTTGCCGGACTACTACGCCATGATCTGGCAAATGTATGAGCTTAAGCCAAAAAGCATGGGACATTCCGGTAGTGAAACGAGCGGTTAGCGAGATGACGGCAGCTGCTTCGGCGAAAAATAGAGCTCGGTTGCACGCCTTTAACTGCAAGGTAGCAGGAGCTAGAATCTATGCCCTCCTGATCTCGCCGACAGGTAATTTGTCGATGACATAAGTTTCCGCATGCTGTTGCGTTGCAGCTTGAAGGGGTCGTTTGTCAGCCACATGCTTGTCATTGTAATGCCCACGTTCTAAGGGATGGGCATCATGGTTTGGGTTGCAAGAGAAGCGCCGGGAGAGGGAGTCGCCATAATACCTTCAAGGATATTGTCAAGCGAGCACTGGTGTCAACTGGCATCCAATCCACCCTGAAAAAAGTTTAACTTTGCACAGCAACAAAGAACAATAATGTTGAAAAGGCATCATATTCACGGAAACAATTAGGAAAAACATTGCCCAAAAATAACAAACTTGGTAGCTTTTCTTATTATCCCACAGGGAGCAAATGTCAAACGTATCGACCATTATTAAAGCTGCAGGTGTTTTGCTTATATTTTCACTGAATTTGATTTGGTTCCTTGAGTTAGCACTTTACGAAGGCCCTTAAATAAGTAATGTCACCTAAATATTTAAAATATAGCAGCATCGAAATTTACTTTTTACGTCACCGTTGTTCAAAATAATCACCATCGAACTTGATGCATTTTTTGCATCGAAGAATCCAACTACGGAAGACGTTCAGAAAACTATTCTTATAGAGCTCGCGGAGGCGACCCTGCACTGCGCCGTCGAGCTTTTCTTCTGTTTCAAATCTTCGCCCCCGGAGAGTCTCTTTAAGTTTTGGAAATAAGAGAAATTGCAGAGCGACAGATCACGAGAATAAGCCGAATGTGGCAAAATCTTCAATTTTTTTCGGCCAGAAATACAGTGGTCAAGTCGGACTTGTGAATTGAAGCGTTGTCGTGGTGCAGCTTGAGACCCCGCAGACCAATCTTCCCCTTTTCTTCTTCAGCTTGGCCACGAGTTTCTTCAAGCAGTTTTTTATGCAGAATGTGGAGTTGATGGTGCGTCTTTCCTGGGTTGGAATCAGCCTTAACAGAGAATAAAGATTAACGAATTCGGCTACGGCGGAGAGTAATTCAGGAGTGATCACAAAAGCGCGTCTTCCATTTCGATGCAAATCTTCCAGGACGTTTCTTCCTTCTCGGTGAGCCTGAAACCAGCGCTGGATGGTCCTCTTAGTTGGCACAGCTTCTCTACCAAAAGTTCTTTTTAGGCGACCAATGCATTGCTGGAGTGAGAAACCGGTTTTAAATCATGAAAGATGGCTGCTCGTAGAGCAAAAAAGCCTCGAGTCACGGTGTGTGTGCGGATGAAGTGAGCTGAGTGCAGTGCCCTGCGTTCAAAAAAAAATTTCGCCTAGCCTTTTTAGAAGTTCATCACCACTCGTTCCTCTACTTATCTGCATGAGCAGAAAATTGGCAGCCTCCTGTTATTTTTTAAAAGATCAAGTGACATTACTTATTTAGGCGGGTACTCGCATCAGTTATCAGAGGACAGGAGCCGGCCTATGTTTTGTAGCTAAAAGTATTGCGTCATTGTGATGACAAATCGGCACATCTGAAATTTTCCGCACTTTGCTGACGGACCCTCTGTACTGCACACGTTTAGTTTTTATTCTAGTCCATGTCGCACTGGGCATGGACTGGTTGGCGAATGGCTGCAGAAATAACTTGGCTAAAATGGTACACAGGAAGCATCTTCACGTATATATATACGCATTATAATTAATATACGCATGTGGATAAGATTGTCTGGGCACTAGCAGCTAAAAAATGCTGCTATAACAGCAGGAAAGTCCGGAGAAACAAAAGGCCACTCTCATTCAAATCTTTTGGGCATATCGATTATAGTTCAGAAGATCGACTGCGCCTATACTCGTTCTTGTTGCCCTCGCCACCTGATAACGCTTTCCATTCGGTGAGGACATTGTCGGGACAGGTGTCCATCACATCGGATTGGCATTGTAAAATATCCATGAGGGAGTCCTTAAAGCTCAGCCAAAGATCAGATACAGCTCGAGACGGGCATGTGAATTTGTATGCTTCATTAAAGCAGTCCGTAAGTTCCTGTGTCGTACTATAAAATAAACATGTATTTGTAATAGGCGTTTTTGTGGAACTACAGTTGTACTCACCAGCAAACCATTCGTCGAATTCCTCGCATGTTATCCGTGACAAGCGATGCAACAACGGACGGATTTGACTGCAGTCCAGCCATGGCTAGCTGCATCTGCTGGGCACGTGCTTGACATCGGTCGAATTCCAGTCCTTTGGCTTGACAGGAAAGAAAAATCTCGAGGTTGTCGTAAAAGTCCGGTCGATCGCAAGCCTCCAACGCAGCGAGAACATTATTAATGAGGGTTTGCAGGTACGGGATATTTAGCGTCATACAGTTTGCGAAATAGTTTGCGAAGCAGGTTACAGAGCTTTGAACCTTTCTAAAAAAATAATAGTTTTCAGTTGAAATCTTGTCAATTTCAATGCTTTTGTTGCATAACATTGGCCGCCAATACACGTTTAAAAATATAAAACGGAATGGCTATGCCTCACTTCCCATCCCCAATCCTTCATTTGCCAGCTAAATCTCCCATCTTAAGCTTCTGTGTACACCCAAACTCCTGCTGCTTCGTACCGATTTACTAGGACACTATCTTTCTACGTCACGTACTTGCAAACTTTTTTTGTCAGATTTTTGTTAAAAGAAACCGGCCCGATCTCTCCGCCAATTTCAAGCTGCAGCTGGGAAGTAGCCAGCTCGAAAGCCAAGTTTAAGGCTTCCATTACAGGGGTCACGCATTTCACCACATCGCATGACTCAGCTTCCGTGGATTCCTCATCACCTCCAATAGTTTCACCGTCCTCAGCGTCGACGTTTTCGACCTTATTCGTGGGAGCATCTTCATCCGAAATCCTTGTGGATTGGGGGCAACTGGCAAGGACGTCTTTATTGCAGTTGTAGATCTTAAAAATTTCTTCGATTAAGTTATCCAGCACCGCGACTGGTTCATGTCCACCCATCCGAGCAACCAACGTGGCCATAAAAGGTCCCGTGCATTTCTCTTGGAAAATCGGTCGATGACAAGCTGCCATATTCTGGAAGAGACTATCGAAGAACGAAAATATCACAGGAGCGACAGGTCAATGGGGGTGTTTCATATTTCATACCAGCAAATAATTTTTTTTGTTGACCGATCAGTTGATTTGTGATTGGAAAGCACGTCAGCAGCCGTTGCTTGAGTTGCTTTCATCGCCTTCAGTCTGCACACGTCTTGATTCTTGCCTTTTGCCATGTCAAGGCACTTAATCAAGACTATGGCCTTTTCTGTCAGATCTGGGACGTCGCATACATTGGCCATAAGGAGATCCGTCTTGGCTTCACTGGTTAATGCTGACAATGGTCCGCTTGAGCACCGTTCTTCGTAGTCCCACACACATTTTGTGCGTGCCTGAATTCGCCTGGACACAAAGCCAAAATTGAAACAAAACTTCATTGAGTTAATTTAGGAAAATTTAGATAACATGAAATCGGAATGACGTATTGCGGTGATGCATTTGGGGGGTTATATCCGAAAAGGGGGGAGAATGAGAATGGGGAATCACAAAATCTGGCAAACAGACTTAAATAGTGAAGGGAGTAAAAATATGCTGTACTGTACTGCCGCAAGGAAGTGGTGGGAGCGTTGTTCAGTTGATTGAGCGTTCGTAAATTCAGACCCGGGCTTAATTGATTCAACAACCGCGAAACAAGCCTACACTGTTGATTGTTGATCAGTCTTTTTTTGGTCTACTTTTTCGTGCTAGATTCGGGTCATTTCTTCTTTAATTTTTAGCATTCTTAGTTTACTCAATGGCGAAGGATCAAATCGCTACACTGTTGATGAGAAAGCATGCATATTGGCACGCTACCGTCGTTCAAACTTATCACAAGCGCTGTTGCCAAGCAGGAGGTCTTTCCGTTGCGGAAAATGGAAAACTGGTTGAGGTATGTATATTATTGCCTAGATTGATTCGTTGATTGTCACGTTACAGCTGTTGATGTTTGCTCTTGACTGTTGATTGGCTGATATACAGCCAGTTATTCCACGCTTCCGCTGATTCTAGAGACAAGAATCTGCCACCCAAATCCCGGTACAAAAGACGCCCATTTTATCCGGATTTAGAAACGGAACACAACGTTTGGATTTGTTCGGAGAGGGCAAGATGTCGGATTGTACGCCACTGTGACATCGCCGAAAAGGCTCTCCAAATGGCTAAGCATCTCGGATATACCGATTTCAAGGCGTCCGCAGGTTGGCTCTGGCAATTCAAAAAGCGATTCCGCTTTTGCTATCGCGCCACGACTCACACAAACCGAAAACGAAATTCGGCGAGAAGAACGAGGTAACTGGCCGGTCAGGTGGAAGTGATTTAGTCACCTGGTGAGAAAGAAGGATTTACGATAATTTTGACTGTAGCGGCAGACGGCACCAAGTATCCTGCGGTGATCGTGTTCAAGAGCGCAGCCAAGACTGGCAAACTGTTGGAGAAGATCAGGAAAACGCTTGTCCTTCCTCCAAAATATTGTTGTCACCACAAGCTCTCACAGCGCTTGGTGAAATCAAGAAAAAGACGAAGAATACATCAAGCAGAACTTCCCGGTGAAAGGCGATGAGATAGTGCTCATCAGAGATAATTTTAGCGTTTACGGACTGGATTGAAGGTGAATTTTTGTTGATTGATTGGCTGATTGGCTGAGGATTGAGTGATCGAGAAAAAACCATATGTCGTTCTTTGATTGATTGATTGATTGTTTCGATTTTTGGTATACTACTGTTGGAGGGAAGAAATGTCTCGCAGATCCTCATTCCTGCAGGGATCACAGGAAAATGGCAGCCCTTAGATGTGATGGTAAACAACGTCTTCAAATCGCACATGAAAGCGAAATACGCGAAATGGCAAAACAAAAACGAATTCTTCGCTCCTAGCAGCTTTTCAAAGAAACCCGGCCGGCAGGACTTCATCGGGATGGTGTCTCGCGCTTGGTATAATGTCGATCCTCTGATGATAAAAAAATCATTCGTGAAAGTCGAGATTTTTGGTGCAGATCAGATTACTGTCGTGAACGGTGAAGAACGAGTCGGTGTGACTACTGACGAAGATAGCGAGTTAGAGGCCATGTTTGATGACCAAACAGTCTGTACCGACGAAGGAAGGGATCATATGGAAATTAGTTTTTTTAATGAAGAGTCGTTTATTGGAGAGGCGGAGGAAGTGGATTCTAACTTGTAAGCAGTAAAGTTTGGCATTCCAAAGTAGTAGTAAGTAAAGATTGACTGATTGTTGGACTGTAGTTGTCGGCCAAAATTTACTGAACATAAGAACATACTGGTCATAAGAATCGAACGCTCAATCGATCGAACAACGCTTCCACCACTTCCACGCGGCAGTACAGTATTAACATCAATCTGCCAAAATCAGAGCCGCAAGAAGCCTACCAGGGGGATTACCGAATCAAACCCGGGGAACACCCAGGGGATTTTTTTGGGGTCTTACAGAGGCGGTCTAAAGAAACTTATCGAAAAAATAAGTCATAAGACCGGCGCTTCAGATGGGGGGGGGGTTGTATCGTATCTTGAGTGATATCTAGCTTCTAGACCTCACGGTGGCCCAGATGATCCGGAATACTGGTCCCATGTTTTTTTTTTGAATGCGATTTAGAAAGACCCTAAAATATTTCCTGGCTGATCTTCATGGAAGATAATTCGTGTAACCCCCCCCCCGCCGCCCCGCCCCGCCCCTGAAAGACTTTACTCGGGGGAAATGGAAACTACCACAGATCAAATTGCATATCACGCACTCACAGTTCTGCACAAATAATTTACAACTCTTAAAGTTTCCATTCAATGAAATGAAAATCTCTTGTATGAATGTGGATGAGTTCACGGTATATGTTACATGTATAGTTCAGATGGCTTTGAAACTGCTTATGCCAATTTCAAATTTCAAATAAAATTTCAAACGACACGACCGTGACTGACCTGCAAGCGGCCATTAAAGTAATGCCTCCATCAAAGTTGTCTGGATCACTGAGTTCCGCGAGGAAGAGCTGTGCCAGCTGTTGCCACACCGGATTACCGGACGGTCCGCATTCTACATGTGAGCCCCGGCAATTCTGCTGATCATATGCAAGTGCAGACGATATGCCAAATAACGCCAAAATGTAAAGATATTCCATCGCTCTCGAGATCCGTCTATCGGCATTAGCAATTGCTGCAAACCAAAAGTGTAGCATAAACTAATGGAATGTTCCGAAGCCTCGCTGTTTTCCATATAACCGCATCCAAGTTTCAAGCCTGAGCACAAAAAGATATAACTCCAAACCCACAATCGCTCACGATAGGGTCAGATAACACGGCACTGCAATCTGGAGAGTGGGTTTGCGCTCGACAAATAGACAGTGAATGCATGTTAGTACTGTGGAAATATTAAAGAGTTTTCGCAAACGGTATATCGCACGGTATAGCGGTACAGTATAGAAAACTCTCTCGGACCCCAGTTCAGTTTTCTATACTGTACCGCTATACCGTGCAATATACCGTTTGCGAAAACTATAATAGCTATCTACGAGGGCGTGTATGAGGTAATACTTGAATAGCCTGATTGCGCACGCGCAATCAGTCGACCGCAGAGGGGCGGGTTTCTTGCTTTTTCTGGACAAATGTCCTTCGTTCGTCGGCATGACAAAACCTCGTTGCGCTGCAAAATGTTAATATCAACGAAAGAGCGTTCCTCTACTCGACTCACAATGTTAAATATTCGAATCAAAAAGACTTGTTGATAACAGAGAGGTAACGGCAACATATCTTCCGTTCGCGCATACGCACAAACGAGAGAAAGCTCAGTCGCTCGTTCGTGCGTTCATATTTGATTTGTTGCGGGACACCTTTTTTTTACTAAGCCCGCGCGAGTTTGCTTCCCAAACATGAAATTTTCAAGTTTCTCGCCTGAATGACTCGGTTGCGCGTTTTGGCGAACGTACGAACACGCAATCAGTGTTTTCTCCGTTTGCGCGTTTCCGCCAACGAAAGAGATGCTCTGCCCCAGGGGCTAAAGAGCGCTCAGCACTATCGCAACAGAGGTAGTGTGGTAATGCAATGACTAAGTTAAATTTACGGTCTGCTATGTACAGATGTCTGTGAACAATCCGCCACAAAATAAAGTAGGCGCAGAAGTCAAATCCCTGCTCTCATTCACAAATTTGACTGTAGTCTTGTGGTCAAAAGCTTTTGATTGACGCAGTCTTTGGGTTAGAAATATTCAACGAGCCAATCTGATTCAAGTACATGTACTAGTACATAAACTTGTGGCTCGAGTAAGCCCATCATCTTCCTTCGGTCATGTTTTGACACGCAACGATACTTTAGCATAGCCGACGAACGAGGAGAATTTCCCCAAATAAACGCCAAAATCGCGCGGCCTCGGTCGCCAAAAAATTGTCTCGCAATCAGTCTGTAAACGAGAAAACAAGAATCGATCAAGCGCACAATATAAAAAATCTTTCGTTTGAACAGCAACCTCGCCCGTCGGTGGTCGCAAAAGTACGTAGCCGTAGCCGTAGCCGTAGCTCTATATCTCTTGCTGTGCCCGATGGCACCTAGCGTGATTGCTAGCGTGTTCAGTGTTCGGCGGTCCGTAATTACGATTCTTCTCCGGCAAGTCGCATCTCCGACCGGCAGGATCGAAGACCATCCCTCCGAGGCAATGTCCCACCTCCGCAAATCCTCCAGTGCATCTGATGTAGTTGCGACAATCGGGGGCGGAATACACCCCGGTTCCGTTCAAACACAGGTCCGGCCGGCAGCCCAGTATCCCGCGATCCAGGTCCACTTCAAAATGAGAGAAGGACATAGTAAAAAGTACACAGACACGGACGCGGTTGTTGCAGGATGCAGTGCCAGATTATGCACAGTTTTCTCAGTGTCTGACTTTACCTCCGTTATCGATGCACTTATTCTTGGACGGCTGCCCGTCCGCTAGCAGTGTCCCATTTAATTGCAATCCTGTGATCATGAACATCTGATTGGCCACGTTCATACTAAATTCAAATCGAAGCTACAAGAGAGAACAAATCAATTCAGTCGAATCGGACTTTGATTCGCGTGCAGCTGGACCGGCAGAAACGAGCAAGATGGCGTACGTCCAGTGCTTGCACTCTCCCCCTCCCCCTACTCGGTTATCTGCAGTCTAAGTTTGGGAATTTTACTTATGGAATTTAAGGTAAAAATTCAAACTACGGATAGCTGGTAGTCTTGTCTCGCAGCATTGTCGCCAAACCTAGAATTACCGCCTTGGGCTCCAATCAAACCTTTGATCTTCGCCCCCAAACTTCAGAGGCGTAGCGGGGGAGGGGGCAATGGAACTACTGCCCTCAAAAATTGATTCGAGGAATTACGCGGAGGGGGATCTCTACTTTTTATTAAACTCAGATGAGTTGTGGGGGTGGGGGGTGTGATTCACTAGCAAATGGAAAATAACTTGATTGCCCCTCAAATGGCCCCTTTTTTGGGTTGCCCCCCCCCCCACTGCGTTTCGAATTTTTATTCGGAAGCCGAACTGCCCCCCAAAACCGTTACGCCTCTATCAAACTATATCTGTACAGTTCGATATTTCTATGCCTAAGGAATAAATCCTTAACCTCATGCGTGTGCGATCTATGTCCGTCGCTACATAATTACGGCCGGCTTTCTCGTTGAACGCTTAACTTATCCAAGTACTGCCAAGCCTTTTGACCCGTCCGTAAATCTAGGATGAAACAAACCAACGCACTTTCTTAATTACAGTAAAACTCGTCTAATGTAAACCTCAAATATCCAAAATTTTTGTTCAACTTAGACGAGGAATTTACATTAGCCTACGGGCCCCTAGGGGCCCCAAGGGCACCCCGGGGCGGGGACGGGACGGGGAGGGGGGCAAAATTTCCCCCAGTAAAACTCAGTGCCGGTAGAAATTCCGTACTTAGCCGCCGCAGCATTTTGTTTCGTATGACCGAGATCCTTCAACAGCTAAACTTTCTGGACAAGAATTAGCACCTTTGCCAGCGTTTTACTTCAACGATCGGTGCCATTTTAACAAAATTTAGAACGTACAAAAACTAACACATGCAGCTCAATGCGCAGATAAACACGGCAGTGGCTTGCAGGCAAAATTAAAAGTGAGAAACAAGAGCGATTTCGTCGAAAATTTTCAAGGAAAAATTTCGAATTCAATATAGGGGAGGTGCGTCTTACATGGTTGACCGCGAAATTTGTTCAACATACCATATAGAGGGAATATTTACATTAAGTTTCGCCCCCCTATGTTATATGTATAGGACGAAATCGGTGCAGAAGGAAAGTTCAATATAGACGAGGTATTTCAGATAAACGAGGTTTACATTATACGAGTTTTAATGTATATTTAAATGCAAATACGGAGTATTTATCACCGGAAAGGTAAGCAGAAAACATGAATTGCCCACCACAATGGGGGTACAGTTTTGGATCATAATCTAAAAATGGGCTACCAGGGGGGAGCACTTTTCTAGAAGACATCGGCGCGTTACTAGGCAGACACCTAGTTCTTCCATTCGGAAAATTTGAAGGGATCATTCGTATAACGTAACAGTTAGGTGTGCTGTTAGACATCAGTCCTTCAGTTTTTAAATTTCAGCATCTTTGAGAAACGATGAGAAGCTTTGATCTGTTTGATTTTTGATAACTGGTGCGGATTCACAGGGACAAAACGAAGCTCTTAAGCCGCGGCGTAAGTTTGACGGTCAGCGAAGCGAAGGAATGGGAGTAGCATAGTGCTCGTTAAGGCAGTACTAGTAAAGAATTGACATATATCGAATCGAAAACATCGAAACTCCTGGACTGAGCATCCATCGTCCGGATTTTTAAAGCGACTGTTTACACTGGCCGTTGACCATCCTATGTGACCATTGTTCACGCAAACTATGAGTGACCAACTCAACTAGCCGGCCAGCGCCTTAATCGACTGTTTACCGACCAGACTGGCAAATTGCCACTCTGATTGACTATACTCCAGCTGGATTCCGATGTCCAGCCCGCCTGACCGTCCACCTGCCGGGAAAACAGTTCAGCGGTCGGACGGACCAAGCCCGGAATCACAGTCCAAAACCGCCGTTCTGAAGTGTCAAATGATGACCCAAACAGCCCTCTATTTGAGCTGACGTCGATATACCGGGTTAACCGTCCATCGCCAAACCGACTGCTCATCGACGCCGGGGCGAAATGTACCACGTGGTGGTACATAGATGGCGCTGTTAATGTTACCGTATGCCGTGTCAGTCCCTTGATTTATTCGGCTACAGTCGTTATTGGTTCATTTCTGTCGTTGACAAAGACTATACAGTTAGTAGTAACACCGCCACATATAGCAATCAATGTAGCAATCAACTAAAGCGGTATAGGGTAACACTGGCAGCGCCCTCTATTACCACCACGTAGTACGTTTTTAATTTTAGAAATTGTTTTCATATTTTATTTTTTTTCTCGATGGAAACAGCATCACATAATGTGGACACACTACAAAATTAACGGATGTGCAAGATTTCACCTTCGAGAGGGGTGGAACTCCCTTGTTAGTTGGTTTTTTTAGTCGCGTTTTTTGCAGATTATCCGTCGAGAGTAAGGATTTCAATCCAGAATAACCGTGCACCTTTCGGATAGACATTGCCTTAAATGGTAGAGCGTCTAGTACTCTACGAACCGAAACTTTTTCTAACAGATCTGGACCGTTGCTGTAAAAACTTTCACTTACTAACGAAATAACTAAAATGCAATCTTCTCATCCGAATCGTCCATACCAGACGTCCACTAATCAAACTGATTGCCCACCAGACAAAGCGACCCACCACCGTTTAGTCTGATGGTCCGTTTAACCGATTAATCATCTGCCTTCATCCTCTCATGATGTCTAACAGTTACGACCGTGGGAGGTTTCACTATTAACGACTGCACTCCTAACGACGGCAATTCCTTCGACGGTTTTAACTTCTCAACAACAACTTAAGACTAGACATCATTACCTTCAAGGAATATTGTGTTCCCTCGTCGGTAGGGATATACAAGTATTAACCACATTGCACACGCGCATTTTTTCTAACCCCCTACGGGCGAGATTCGTGTTCAAACGGAAGATTTTAAAATTGTGCGCTTGATCGACTCTCATTTTCTCGCTTATATGAACGCACGAACGAGCGACTGAGTTTTCTCTCGTTTGTGCGTACGCGCGAACGGAGGACATGTTGCCGTTACCTCTGTTCTCAACAAGGCATTCTGATTCAAATATTTAACATTGAGACTCGAGTAGAGGGACGCTCTTCCGTCGGTAATCACGTTGTGCAGCGCAACGAGGTTTTATTATCCAGGCCAACGACGGACATTTTTCCAGAAAAGCAAGATGCCCGCCCGTCGGCGGTCGAGAAAGTGCGCCTGCGCAATCAGGCTGTTAAAGTATTACCTCATGCAAACCCTCAGTGATGACCAGCACCCCCAAGGTATCATTATACCTTCACTATCTATTTGTCAGACACTTCGAGCTCATTCATCATATTGCACATGAGGGTGCTGCGTTATCTGACCATATTATGAGCGATTGAGGGTACTAAATTTTATTTCTCTGCGATGAGCTTTGCAATTTCGGATGCCTTTATAAGGAACCAGAGAGGCTACGGAACATAGCATTAGTTCGCATTCCCTTCGGTTTGCAGCAATTGTTAATGCCGATAGAAGGATCTCGAGCGCGATGGAACATCTCTACATTTTGGCGTTGTTTGGCATAGCATCTGCACTTGCATATGACCAGCAGAACTGCCTGGGCTCACATGTAGAATGCGGACCGTCCGGTGGTCCAGTGTGGCGACAGCTCTCACAGCTCTTCCTCGTGGAACTCAGTGACCTGGACAATTTTGACGGAGGCATTTCTTTAATTACCACTTGCAAGTAAGTCACGATCGTGTCGTTGGTAATTTTCATCTTATGGCATAAGCAATTCCAGAGTCATCTGAACTGATACATGTAACATATGCTGTAAACTCATTAACATCCATACAAGAGAGTTTTTCATTTCAGTTAAAAAAAAATTAAAAAGTTATAAATTATTTGTGCAGAATCGTTAGTGCGTGACATGCACATTGATCTCTGGTAGTTTTCATCTCTCCCGCGTAAGGTCTATCGCGGGAGGGTGTTAAACGAACCAACTTCTATGAAGATCACCCAGGGAATTTTTTTGGGGTCTTTTAAAAGCGGATTTGAGACGATAACAAAAAAACGAAAAAAATTGGGACCAGTGTTTCGGATCGTCGGGGCCACCGTGAGGTCTAAAAGCCAAGTATCACTCAGGATATGGTACAATTCCCCCCCCCCATAATGGTCCTCAACCATCTAAAGCCCCAGTCCCATGACCTTTTTTTAAATGTTTTTTAGACCGCCTCTGTAAGACCCCAAAAAAATGTGTCTCAATCCCGGCTCTGTTTCCAGACGAATTCAGGCACGTACGAAATGTGCGTGGGACTACGAAAAACGGTGCTCGAGCGGACCATTGTCAGCATTAACCAGCATAGCCAGGACGGATCTCCTTATGGCCGATGTCTGCGACGTCCCCGATGTGACCGAAAAGGCCATAATCTTAACCCATTGCTTTGGCATGGCAGAAGGCAAGGATCAAGACGTGTGCAATCTGAAT
Source organism: Hypsibius dujardini (assembly GCA_001579985.1). Lineage (NCBI taxonomy): Eukaryota > Metazoa > Tardigrada > Eutardigrada > Parachela > Hypsibiidae > Hypsibius > Hypsibius dujardini. The sequence continues at coordinate 17,067 of LRSR01002922.1, forward strand.
GCAATGAAAACAGCTCAGATAATGGTTGCTGACTTGCTTTCCAATCTCAAATCAACCAATTGGTCAACGGACGGCACTGATTCCAAAATGTGTTGGTATGAGAAATGAAACATCCCCATCAAACTGTCGGTCCTATAATATTTTTGTTCTTTTGTATAGCTTCTTTCAAAATACAGCGGCCTGTCATCGGCCGATTTTCCAAGAGAAATGCACCGGACCTCTTATGGCCACGTTGGTTGATTTGATAGGTGGACATGAACCAGTTGCGGTGCTGGATAACTTAACCGAAGCAATGTTCAAGATCTACAACTGCGATAAAGACGTCCTAACCAGTTGCCCCAATCCACAAGGATTTCGAATGAAAATGCTCCCACGGATGAAGTCGAAAACGTCGACGCTGAGGACAGTGAAACTGTTGGAGGAGATGAGGAACCCACGGAAGCTGGTTCATGCGATGTGATGAAATGCGTGACCTCTATGATGGAAGTCTCAAGCTCAGCTCTCGAGCTGGCTACCTCCCAGCTGCAGCGTAACATTGACGGAGAGGTCAGGCCGGTTCCTTTCAACAAAAAAGTGGCAAAGAACGTTTGCAAGTATGTGACGTAGAACGGTAGTGTCGTAGTGAATTGGTACGAAGCAACAGGAGTTTGAGTGTGTATAAAAGGTGTGAGATGTTAGGTGGGACTTGGGGGATGGGACTTGGGGAAGGGGAGATGGGAGATGAAGGATTGGGGATGGGAAGTGGGGCA
>LRSR01002924.1:0-10000 GCA_001579985.1 Hypsibius dujardini
TTTCAAAATCAACTGCCGTTGGATAAAATTAAAATAATATTTTTATTCAAGTTCCTTTGCTCATGCAATTCACAACACCCATGCAATTCCATAGTCAAATCAATCAACGCAATGCATACAATCAAATCCATCGATACATCAATCAACCGTTAACCGAACCAGCCAAAAAATCACCTCATTCAACTCATCAATCAACCGCTCTAACCTTCATGCCCGCTTCCCGGACTTTTCGGATCGTCTGTTCCACATTCGACGTGGCCTCCACATGGAAGACAAACTGATCGGCACCAGCGTCCGCCATATCCTTGACAAACCGATCAGGATTCTCCACCATCATGTGCATGTCGAACCAGCAGCGACTCTTGGGGATGGTTTTTCGCAGCGACTGCACCATAAAGTGGCCAAATGTGATCGGCGGTACAAAGTGCCCGTCCATCACATCCAGATGCAGGTAATCCGCACCGTCGCCGATCAGCCGGTCGCACTCGCTGGCCAGCGCGGCCAAGTCGGCGTTCAAGATGGACGGCCCGATCTGGGCATGGAGAGCTCGGACCCCTGGTTTTGTGGTGGACGCCATCCTCGAAATAACATATGATATTCCAAATTGTGAGATAAAACAGTGAAACGTGGTGAACCTATTCCGGAATATTAGGCGCCCAATAATTGAAGGTCGGGAGAACTTTTTCCACTTCAAAAAATGGAGATAGGATTTAAATCTACGAGAGTGAGATGAGGGGTCTTGAGAGAAATGGGCGGTGCCAGAAATCAGCTGTTTATGTATAACCGTTACTTTTCGAACGCGGGACTTTGGTTAAAAGAATGGAACGCGTTAACACAACGGAAAGCACCGTTGAATGGAGGAACAGTAGACGTTGACTTGAGGAACGGCATGCTGAACAGGTGCAACTGAAATCCACTCCAGCGAAATGCATTTCTGCCAAATTCCACTTGGAATTTAGCGTGTTGACGTTTCAAGTTTCACGTTTTCAACTCTTCACATCCCCCTCGGCTGACTTTTCCACGCACTCTCTTGCCATTTCCGGAAGCAATCCCTCGCTTTTGTCTAGGAAAAACACAATTTTCTTCTTTTCTTTTGACGTAATCTTTTCCAAAGGGCTGCGGAAGTCTTGATAGCACTTATTTCCACGACAAAAATGGACTCACCCAGCAGTCCCATGATTGACGTCACGGGGAATATGGACATTCCCTCAGCTCCGGGACTCTCTTCTCCATCTACCACCATTCCCGGTTTCGATGCCAGTGCAGCTCAGGCTACGTCTTCATTGGCCAGCAGTTTCCTGGCGAGAAAGTACGTGTCTGTAGTGATTTACCGTTAGAAAGGTTTCATTTTTAGTTGAGAAGTCACAGCATATTGTTAACGCGTTGATTGATTGATTCGCTCTTTTGCATAGGTTTTTGGATAAGGTTTAATTTTTTCATTTATCAGTGGTTTGAAGGAATAAACCGTTATCCGTTCATTTTTTCCTTCGTAGAGAGACAACCTTCGTGTGTGACTTTGACTATTGATGTTGAATTTGATTCAAAATACATTCATTATTCTTTTTACCAACCATAATAATGATTTTAAAAATTGACTAGATTAGAGGCATCGGTTGATTGATTGATTGTATGGGTTGCAATCTCAATTTTTTTAAGTCGAATTCATTCTCGGTCGAATTCTTGATTTGTTTGTCTCGAATTGTGTCCGATAGGGTTTCATGCTTTTTTATCGTACAGACTGATTCGTTAATTAACGCTAATTTATTTTCTGATGCTTTTCTAGATTATGGAGCGGCTACACAGCAGTGAAAGAACTCCCCTTCGTAAAGTCCTCGACGACCACCGGTCGACAGAATATGCGCTCGTGGTTCGAGTTTTTCAATGCGAAAAAGTTTAAAAAGCCCGCTCTAAGTAAACTGGTGCAGAAAGATTACTACACCGATCGGTTGTTCCGGAACGTCCAGTATTTTCACGTTAATTACATCTGCGTGTTCCTCGTCCTTTTTCTCTACTGCGTGTAAGTCATCTACACATTACCGTTCAGTACTTCAGCTGTGGGACTTGCAATCAAGTATGGGAATCTTTGTTCAGAATTTTCGGTTGTCTTGGTTGCAGACTGACGTCCCCATTGCTCCTCATTGCACTTTTCATTTCCTGCGGCGCGTTCTACTATGCTCACATGAAGAACACCGTCCGGAAGCTGGCTTTTGCCGGTATAGATTTGGCTCGCCAACAATCTTTCATGTCTCCCTTTCCCGCTTGCCTGTCTCTTGTCTACATCGTCTGTCCGTCTTTCTGTCTGTCTGTTTGTCCTTCAGCCAGTCAGTATGCCCGACTCTGTCTCTTTATCTGTCTGTCTATCTGTCTGTGTCGGCCAGTCTGTTTGTCTGTCTGTCTGTCTGTCTGTCTGTCTGTCTGTCTGTCTATCTTTCTGTCTGTCTGTCTGTCAGTCAGTCAGTCAGTCAGTCAGTCTGTTTTCCTGTCTTGTCCGATTCTATGGCTATCTGTATCTCTGTCTCCTTTTCTGTATGTGTCTTGTCTTCCTGTTTGTCTCTTTCTGTATCTGCATGTCTGTTTGTCCATACGTCTGTCTGCTAGCCCAGCTGTCTGCCTGCCGTCCGCCCGTTCGTCCGCCATTCTGTCTTGAGTGCTTGTCTGGGCTCTGACCGTCTTATTTAATTTGTTTAACGTACTTGTTTTTTGCCGTTTTTAGAACAGTCAGTTCCACTGGCCTAACCTACAACCAGTTGTTAATTCCATTTTATTTCGGCAGGTCATGAAATCACTTTATTTCACCAGTACTGTGTGATTGGCGCTTTGAGTTTAATCCTCTTTTACTACACCGGCGCGGGCAATGCCTTCATGTGGGTACTGGGTGCGTCGCTGTTCTTCATCCTTCTGCACGCCGCCTTCTTCGGCATTGAAGATGAAGGCCAAGAGTTTGCCTTCCAGCTGGAAGAAGTCTAACACCATTTCCGATGGCTGTTGAGTTACTTTGATAATCTCAGTGTTCATTTATCCTGTTCAGTCTTTACTAATTGTTACGGCGTTCCAGGATCGACTGCTTTTTCTCCGTGGTTTTTCATTTTTCCATGTCTTGCGTTCATTGGTGAAAATTGTCTAATCGGTATTTTTTTGCCCTGATAGTAAACACCCACAAAGCGGTGAATATAGACTTTGACATAGAATTTTGCAGAGGTCGGAATTTCCAATTCTAAACCGAACTGCATGTGGTACTCGCGCTAGTAACAGTTTAACGCCGATCTGGCGGATATTTCACACATTCGAAAAATTTAATTAAAACAGCAAGCAGCAACTTAGTCACAGCTATTTTACGTACATTTAAAATACTTCAGAACTTTTTTTATTTACTATATATTACGGCATATTTTATGCATGTACTAATTTTACGATATTATTTTTAATGAAAAATCAGTTCACGTGCGGTGAGCACTATACCGATATTTAGGAGTAGTTAAAATTCATTAGACAGTATTTATATTTTATATTTCGATATGAAGTGCTGTGCATTATTACGTATTATTACTTCTTATGTTCTATTCCGGATGGTTTGTTCTTGCTGAGAATGACATGTTCTCACTGAGAATAATATGTTCTCACTGAGAATAATATGTTCTCCCTGAGTTTACCATGTTCTGACTAAGAATAACAGATTCTCGCTGAGAATGATATATTCTCCTGGAGTGTACCATGTTCTAGCTAAGAATGATATGTTCTCGCTGAGAATAACTTGTTCTCCCGAAGAACAATAAATACTGTGATCATAAAATTACTATTAGTATGCCGAATGATTGATCGATCGATTGATTATTCACGAGGCTTTTAATCTTTTTTCCTTACATCCGGACGTCGCATGAGTACTTTGTTCACACGGTTTGTCCTTTATTATTATTAAAATATTAGATTTCCAGTTTTTGAAAAATGCATTTGTCAGTAAGTGGCGCAGTTGTCGTCGTCGCATTGGCGGATAAACTGATTGTTGGAACGAACGACTCATTGCGGTAAAAGCTCTATCCTCCACAACTTCCCTTTTCCCATCAATTTCCCCCCACTTTACCTTCTTCTCTTACAGAGCAACTTCCGAAGTGAATTCTCCAGCCTCTGTAGCCTCTACTTCGCCACTAGCGTCCGTGATTGTCGTCAAGCGCGACGATTACGCGGCTGAAGACCTCGCCGAACCGTCAGCGGAAGAATTCCCGTTAGCAACAGAAAATGCGCCCGGAGCAGCTTCGAAGCCGAAATCCAAGCTCGCGGCGCCGCACAATGTCGGACTGGCAGCAAATCGGTGCGTGCTGCGCGTCGAGTTATCTCGAGTGTTGAAAGCTGGAACTCTTGCGGACGGGTTTGTCTGATTTTCAGGCCCGATATCCTCAACGCGAAATGGTTCTCCGCGGTGGCGGTGTCTCCGTCGGGAACATTCGTTGCGGCCGCTGACAATTTGAAGACACTATTCGTGTTTAAAGTGAGCGATGGAAATGGGACGCTGTCTGGGAAGCCGGAATTAGTTTTGAAGCAGTAAGTGAGATATGTGCTTGATTGATTGATTGACTAATGGACTGATTACGATTAATTGATTGATTGATACGTTTCAATCGTGGAACTTCATTGACTCCAGAGCGCGATATTGCACTAGAATAGAATATCTTTTAATTTAATCGATTGATCGATAGATGCAATAGGTTTTTTTGGCGCAATAGTACTAGCCTAACCTACTTGTAATTACTGAAGATTTAATTAACAGAGAAGTCGTAATTATTTGGATTGTTAGTAAATTAATATTAATAATATAATATTAAACTAATATTTAAATTAGTATTTGTAAATAAACTATTTAAAGTTAAGTTTACACTTTCAAGAAAGAAGTGTGGCAGGATGTGTATTCTAGTTTTAAATAAAATAAATATTTGACAGCAATAATAATAGGATTACCATTATTAAAGATCGAAATCCATTTTTTGCCATTCAAATTATATTTGAACTATTTTATATTTACAATAAATAAAAGAACACGATTCTGTTCGTTCGTGTCACTCCTGTGCGTTTTGTAGGAAACTGGCCAAGCGGAGCATGGCGTTGACATTTTCGGCGGACGAGAAAACCATCATCGTCGCCGACAAATTGGGAGACGCTTACAGATTCGCAGTGGTGGATGAACCGGGAACCGAACCGAATTTGCCGATTCTCGGCCACATTTCCGTCTTAACGGACGTTGTAAGTCATCATTCTATTTTGTTCGATACTGTTTTTTGTGCGATTAATTGACACATGCAGGAACTGCCTCTACGCTGGAATGTCCCAGATGTACGAATAGCGTGTTAATGTAATTTGTCCTTTGCTTCAGCTTCTTTCTCCGGATCAAAAGTTCATCTTGACGGCCGACTGTGACGAAAAGGTCCGTGTCTCCCACTATCCCCTGGCGGACGATATTCAGAGCTTTTGTTTGGGACACACCAGGTAAGGAAACCGCGGCACTCAAGTTTGCTTTTTTCAGTGTGCAGGTGGAAAAAACTACTAATTATTCGTTTTTGCATTCACAGATTCGTCACAAAATTGCTTATCCCGACACATGATCATTCTGTTGTGTTATCAGGATCTGGTGTGAGTGTCCTTCCGATTTGTGAACATCGAGTACAAAGTTGGAGAACTTGATACGTCAAAGAACCGACAAACTGGCTCAGACAGAACCAAACAGACAGACGGTGACAGACAGACAGACAGACAGACACACAGACAGACACACAGACACACAGACACACAAACAGACACACAAACAGACACACAAAAAGGCAGACAGACAGACAGACAGACAGACAGACAGACAGACAGACAAACAGACAGACAAACAGGCAGACAGTCAGGCAGACAGACAGGCAGACAAACAGGCAGACAAACAGGCAGACAAACATACTTACGCGCAGATGTACGTCATAAACATGCGAACAGTCATAGACTTTAGAAACAAACAGATGTACTTCAAAGATAAGGTCAGGAAGACAAACAGACAGACAGGGAAAGGAGATAGGCAGACATTCACACATTCACAGTAATACAGCAGGCGTGCAACTAGGCAAACTCGGGCAAGCAGGCAGAGAAACCGACCCAAAATTCAAATATTTTAGAATCCTGGCTTTTGTTTACAGGATGGTACAATACGGGCCTTCAACTACCTCAGCGGCGATGAGATCGGTTCAGTATCCTTGACGAATTCCACCAAACCCGCCGAATCCCATTCCGCTATGAATGGAGTGGTCGCACTGGCTTACCATGCCCCCTCACAGACTGTCGTGGCGTCTCTGAGCGAGTACGTCACGCCAAACAGTGACGTCGATCTTTAACGCTTCCCGTAACGTCTTTGTTAAGATGGTTTTACACATTCATCTAGGCTGAACGAGATTTTGGGGTACAAAATACAGTTTACCACCAGCCCAGACGGCCAACCTGCCGACGTCAAATTTTATCCGGCATTCAGCTTGCCTTTACCAAGTGCAGTCCTGTCGTTCGGTTTCCTGTCCATCTGCGACACCCTGATAGTGCTACAGAGGGACAGTACACATCCTTTGACTATCATTTCCGGTTTTTCCGCCGCGGTAAAGCAGCCCAATGCCGAACTGGCAAAGGTGAGCGAGATTTATGTTTTTGCTGACCAAAATTGACAAGATCCGAAATATGCGGGACCAACAGACCAATAGATAGACAGGTTAGACAGACAAACAAAAAGTTAGGCAGATTTAAATACAGACATACAGGCAGGGAGACAAATTGACAGACTAATAAAGAGCGAGTCGCGCGAATAAGTTTGATGATTCGCTGACTGGTTGACCGACTGAGTGGCCGGTATTTTCAGGCAGAAAGAAATTCGCTGACGGATGTATTGCTATCGGAACTCGGCGAACTGCAAAAACGGCCGGAAGGACTAGATGGGCTTTTCCGGGAACCGTTTGCTGACCTCTTCAGTCCGACGTCGCGGCAACCGGTTGCTGAAGACGAGGCGGATGATGCTGCGGACCGTTCGGAAAACGGGCGGTCGAAGAAGGCCAAGAGTGACGCAAAGAGTGGGGGAGTTAAGAAGAAGCGGACGAATGCTGAGATCGATGCACCCGCAGACGGGGTGCAGATGGAATGCTCTTGACCTTGTCCAGTAAGTTAGTAAGTCTATGCTGCTGTCAGTCGATGGTCATTGCAGCAGATTTGTCTGTTTTTCGAGCGAAATGCTTGTCTTCCTATTGACCGGATGGTTTCTATGTCTGTATGGCCTGTCTGAAGTCTTCTACTGATATGCTTGCCTGTCTATTGTCTTTCTACTTTCTAACTTGCCCTGTTTACCACAGTTCGTATTGGCTGTTTGCCTGCCTGTCTACTGATATGCCCGTTTGTCTGTTAGCGGTCAATGTCTTTGCCTGTCAATCTATCATGCCTGTCTGACCTACCTGTCTGCGAGTATACTACCGTGCCTATCTGTGTGTTAGCGGTCGTTGTCTGTACTTCCTCTTTTTCTTCCATCATGACCTGTTGATTCACCAACCCTTCCTTGTCCTTGCAGATTTTGCCGGATCTGTTGCCGGATTTAGTTTTTCTTGCGAGGCACCCGATTATGACGAAGTTAGAAACTTTCTACTACATCGCGTGATGCAATCGCCCACATCTCCGGTATTTTTTAAGAAAATCAAAACCACCACCGTATCACATTTCTCCATCGCCTGCCAAATGTGCATAACCACAGACAGACAGATAGATAGACAGACAGACAGTCAATGCGTAGCGACAGTAGACTGCATCAAATTCACACATTCAAATTCAAAAATTCAGTTATATACATATCACCTGCATAACCCACTCATTTCCACTCGCAACGTGACGCGGCAAGACCGAAAGCGAGCGACCACATTAGCTTTGACGGGTACGAGTAGGGATGATGCTCTGTTGTTGGTTGTGTGATTGCACATCAAGTGAGCAACGCGTGACAAAAAAAATCTCAACAAGACCTGCCGCTGCGATTTGATTACCTCGCGAGAAGAGAGAGGTAGAGAGGTAGATGGAGCGATCTAATCTGACCGCATAACAACGGTGCGACTTACGACACCTGGAATTGAACAGTACGAACTGAACAGTACGAGAACTGTACCGGTTGGTAACCATTGCACGTCAGAAGCTTCGGTATGAGTACGAGTACATGGTTACTGCCTGCCTGGAAAGGAGCGTGATGGAGCGATTTGCATCGCATTTCCTTATCGTTTTTAGTCTATATAAAAGGTGCCTGAGTCGGGGAAGAGTAAAAGAGACAGCGTACCATAAGACAACAACCTGGCGTAGGCAGAGCACTGGGTCATTGTCGCAGCAGACCGTGGAAGACGTCTTCACAAAGGTTGTAAAAAATTTACCGCGTTGTTGTCTGTTTACGAATGGTATTACTCGCACTCTTACTTCATTGTGACGTTTTTAACTTCCGTGATGCAAAGTTATTATCTGTTTCCAGGTTTCACGGCGCAACCTAGATGGATTTAAAGATGGATGGGTCGGTCGTCGTGAAGGACCGGGGTTCGGGAAGGTATGGGAGCAGATGCGGAGTTTGGGGATTCTCACCCGCATGGCTGCAGAAGTTCAACCACATGACCGTGTTTATCATTTCCTATGTCGCGCTTTCTATCATTTACGGTAAATGCACTAACTGACTGGCGCATTAATTTTTGGATCTTTTGTCTGTCTGTATTTCTCTCCGTTGTCTGTTTGCCTGCCTGCCTGCCTGCTTGCCTGCCTGTCTGTCTGTCTGTCTGTCTGTCTGTCTGTCTGTCTGTCTGTCTGTCTGTCTGTCTGTCTGTCTATTTGTATTCTGGTCTGTGTCTATGTCTGTCTCTCTGCTTGTCTGCCTGTCTACCTGTTTTGTCCGTTTGTCCTCCGTGTGTCTGCCTGTCAATCTGTTTGTCTGCCTGCCTGCCTGTTTGTCTGCCTGCCTGCCTGTTTGATTAGATGTCTGCTTGTCTGTCTGTGTGGCCGTCTATTTATTTGGCTACCTGTCTACCCTTCTTTTCAAATTTTCATGCTGCCTTACTCACTCTGCCTTTAGGCATGTCTCACTCCTACACCAGCTCCATGATCCCCTCCATTGAGAAGCGCTTCGGCTTCTCCAGCAAGGCCACCGGCATCATCCTCTCTATGAACGACGTCACTCACGTCTCCCTATCCCTCATTACGGCCCACTTTGGCGGTTCCGGTCACCGTCCTCGTTGGATCAGCTTCGGATGCTTCCTGTTGGGACTATCCCTCATCCTTCACGCCGCTCCGGAGATCTTTTTTCCCCTCAAGGCGATCACGTCCAAGTTCAGTTCAGCCTCAACTGCTACGGCTGGAAATGAATTGCTTTGCTCGGCGAAACGGGCGGCCACTTGGAATGCCTCCTCGGACATTCAGGCAGACATGTGTACCGATAAGGATAGTCACATCGGGCCCCTGGTGGTGTTCGGCGTATCACACCTGATGATGGGAGCCGGGTCTACGACTCTGATGATTCTTGGATTACCATTTATCGATGGTACGTAATCGTCCTATAATCTTTGTCATCGTCATGTGTGATTTACTACCCGAACAATATCTCATTTCCATACCACGTGACTGTTGCAGATAATTCGGACAAGCAAAACACACCGATTTATTTCGGTATGTATTTTGTTGACTTATTCCACCATGTAAATTCTTCAGATCCAAGGAATGTTGTTTCTGTTGTAGCCATTTCGTTTTCGGCAAGGATATTCGGTCCGGTTCTAGGATTTATATTGGGATCTTACTGCAATTCCATATTTCTTGACTGGACTGGTGAGAGATTAGTAGAGTCAGACTTGCTTTTTCTGCTCCGTGTTTCAACCGATCTTCTTGTCTTCATTCAGACCCAGGATTCAGTCAAACGGATCCTCGATGGATTTCGGGTAACTATTCAAAAGCCATGGGCAGACAGGGGAATAAACGAGCCAACAGGTCTACAGGCAGG
>LRSR01002924.1:12500-18446 GCA_001579985.1 Hypsibius dujardini
GCCTAATCTACGATACGGACGATCTCCGGTGGAAGCTTCACCTGGTCATCGGTTCGGTCAAACTTGTCCAGGCACTATTAGACATCCTGGTTCGTATTCATACACAAACAACCAGGAAGTCTGTAAAAATGTAGTTTCTGATCGTATCGCATGCGGAATTTCTTTGCAGATGACGTGGAAAGTGTGGGATGTAAAGTTTGAGAAGCAGGAAGTCGAACCCGTATCGGGAGTGACTTCGTTGCCTTCGTCACGGGCCTCATCTCCGATGCCGTCGCAGCCGGCTGTGTTGGCCGGACTAGAGTCCATCTCCCATGATGGCACTATTTTATCCCGGACGTTCGATGATCGGCTGAGCCGAATGCTTTCCGACGAGGATGAGGAGACAGCCAGCAAAGTCTGACCAAGGTGAAGCTGTAATGTCTTTGGCAATCCGGTTGATATTTCCCGTGATTAAACACACGTGGAAAAAACCTTGCGCTGACCGAGTTAAGCCATTACACTCGTTGCACGGCTGTTGTACACAGCCCCCGAGCTGAAGTGCTTAATTCGGCTAGCGCAAGGTTTTTGCCACGTGTGTATGTTTTGTACGAGTACAGCATTATCGTACTTCTCTTTTTTTCTATTTGCGTTCCTCCTTTTTAAGTACAATTTTTTTCGTTTTTAAAACTGTTTTGCATACTACAGTACATGAAATGAACATGACTTGTTTTACTGCTACTTGCTACGCGACGTTCTGCCATCTGGGCAGAATATAACGGGTAAATCCGGCCTATTCCTAGCCACGCCTTCTTCCTTGCCATTAGCCAATCACCGCTTACCAAAAGACCGCAAGTAGTTTCCCGTGATGCTATCCGATCCAAAATTTAATCTGCAGTCGATTAACGTGAATAGAAACTTGTTTTGAAATTAGGCAACGGAGTTATGGGTCATTTCTGAACTCAGACCCGCAAGTTTTCGGTTCGGAACGTTGGTGAATTACAGGGGTGATTAAAACTAAGCACCCTCAACCCTCCAGGCGCTGCACAGGAATAATACCACTCGTCGTCTACATTGGAATCCGATTTTGGTTTGGTGGAATTGGAATCAGTTAATATGTGACACTTTTTGTTGAAATATTACTGACAAAACAATTATCTCCCCTTCAATTATACTATCAAAACCATTATGTCCCGCCTAGGGAATATTTCCAATAATCATGTCAATTTCTACAAAGCTATCCTTCGCGATACCCGTACACCACGGGTGGCCATATTGTTGCGCTGCCCGAGTTAAGCCATTTATTCTTAGTTAGTGCGTGGCTGAATCCATCAGCGAGTTAAAAAGCGTAACTCAGACCGCACTATAATATGGCCACGTGTCTATGCTCACTGTGGCAACACACACGAGAACTTCCAGGGAGAACTGCCGTTTTCGCCACAGCTGATTTTCGAGCACACCTCGAAGAACTTGATTAGTTTTACACCACAAAATTATAAACCTGTGTCTTTCCGTGACCTCCCTACTTCGTATTCAATCCCGGTCCTCCCCACATCACCGCCTCGGGACTGATCGAGTTCCCCTTGCTCCATTTCGCTTTTCAGTTAATTTCTCAAAACATTTTACAACGTTTTACCAAGTCAATTTTCCCTCTGTGATTTCTCTCCGAGAATGGCTTTTTAAATTCCCCGTCAAGCATGGACTATTGCTGCTCATCTCCACCACCCCATCAATGTAATGATACTTTCCTGCTCGGTGCTCATTTGGAACCTGACTGGCAATTTCCCCTGGTGATCCTCGACGTGCGAGAGACGTTGCGACGATCGCGTGTGTATGCAGCACCAATCAACAATCAACCGAGCGCAGACGGCTTCTGCACAAACGGAGGCTTTGATCCCGCTTGCGAGTGCCATGGACAAACGGTATGGAATGCCGCTTGCGGGAAATCAGGCCGGACAGTCCGGAAGCGGTGGCAGTGGCAGTGGCAGTCGAGGAAGTCAAGGTATGGATTTGGGATTGCGAAGAATTGAGGAGTGACTTTTTATGGTTTAGTTGGGATTTTTCCCTAAACTGTTTTGTGGGGGTTTCCGTCTGTGTTATACAGGGAAACCGCCTAATGCTGCTCTGGCAGTTTTGTATCGACTGCTTGGATGGAAATTGCCAGTGCTATTTTATCAACTTTATAAAAACGAGTATTTCCTGAGCATAAAGTTAATTTGGAGAATTTCAACGACGAAAATGAAAGGTTTTGTCAAAAAATTTGGTTCTTCATGACAAATTGTCACGAATGTTCAGTGATAAAACAGCATTGGAAATAACACGATTTTGATTGATTTGATTGGCTGATTATCTAGTCCACAATGGCCTTTGCTCTGCTTGCTTTTTCTACGTTTCATCTATTCTAAATTAGTCTTTCAAGAAAACAGAATTGAGAAATACAATTGATTTATGGTGAGGAATGCTCCGCTTCCAGAATGGAATGACGTGCCTTTTTTCTGTGTAGCATCGCGTTGTACTAGTGCAAATCAACCAATCAACCAGTCGCACAATGTGTGAAAGCGGTTGTCGGGATCATTGGATGTCCATTGCTTTTTCAGGTCAGACTACGTCCTTCATCGGAAGAACGGCAGGTTCTCAGGCACCCATCACGTACAACCAAGGCTCTAACAACCGCGGAGGCTCGCAGCAGCGAGTTCCCGCTCGGAGTCAGCAAAATCAGCCGGCCGGCCGGGGTTGGGGATCGTCAAAAGGAGGTCAACAGGTCAGTGCGAATCTGCGAGGAATTATTCCCTTAGAGGTTTCTCTTTGTCTGTCTGTTTGTCTCTGTCTGCCTGATTTTTCTTGTCTGTCTCATTGTCTTCCTTCTTGTCGGCCTTTCTGTGTGTTTGCCTGGCTGTGTGCCTAAATGCCTCTATGCCTGCCCTCCTTTCTGTCTGTCTCAGCGTCTGCCTACCTGTTTGCCTGCCTGTTTACCTATGTGTAACCGTCGTCTGTTTGTCTTTTTGTCTGTCTCTCTGTCTCTCTGTCTGTCTGTCTGTCTGTCTTGTCTAATTAAGGATGTGTTTGTTTTTTTTGCAGCCGCAAGGCTTGGGAGGGTTTCGCGAACTGGGCATTAACGGTGTAGAGCAAGGTACGCGTAAGCACAACTACAATCACCTGATCAATTTGAGTTACGGGCATCGCGCTGGAAGTGGAAGCGGTGAGCGACATCACCATGGATCCTCGCACGGGCATTCGCGCCATGTCGCCTCGTATCAACCGAAGTACAATAAGGAGCGATTTCTTCAGGCCAAGTAGGTGTTTCCAAATTTCAAACAGCTTCATGTTTTATTACACATATCCATCAGTGTTACAGAGGGCTATGTTTATCCTTTTCAGTTGTCAGTTTGTCGTAAAGCAAGACGGAGAGTACGCAGTGCATCATGTGGATCCTGATGTCCTGGTGGACTGGAATAACATTGAGCTGATCGTAAGATTTTCGAATTTTTCTATGCTATGCTGGGGTATAACCGGAGATGCTTACCACTTTGTGTGTAGAAAGTCTACAGTAGCGAGGAGCAGAACTGTCCGATTTGTCTTCATCCACCGACCGCTGCGAAGATGACCCGGTATGTTTCAGACCATTCAAATCACTGAGCTCTGTCTCATCTAATTAAGTGACTGGCAGTAAGTTCAGGCAATCCAACATGACGAACATACACACAAGACAGACACACACACAGACACACACACAGACATACAGACAGACAGACAGACACACAGACAGACACACAGACAGACAGACAGACAGAGCCAGACAGAGATAGACGGTCGGACAGACAGACAGTCGGACAGACAGACAGTCGGACAGACGGACGGTCGGATGGATGGACAAGCAGGCAGTCAGATTGTATACCGTCTTACACCCGATCTAATCCAGGTCTGTTTGTTTGTTTCAGGTGTGGACATGTGTTTTGCTGGCCATGCATTTTGCACTATCTGGCTCTTTCCGATGCGAAATGGCGCAAATGCCCGATTTGCTATGAGTCGGTATATGGTTCCGAGCTGAAGAGGTTAGTGGGTTGTTTTGGTATACCAGTGCTGCCATACTTCCTTTGTCGTGCGCTCGCTCTTAGCATTCTATAACGTAGTCATTAGTATTTTGAAGCTGATGCTGCATTGCCCTCTCCTTGCAGCGTTGTGACGCATATAACTGAATCTGTGAAAGTGGGACAGGACATCACGATGCGTCTGATGGTATGTGAGCGATCGAGTGTCTGGGCGTTTCCTGTGACAGAGTGGTATGAACGGAAGGGAATATTCTACAATATTGAAGGTTTGTGGATGTACAGTCAGTCAGACAGACAGCAAAACAGACACGTACACGGACAGACAGCGAGACTGGAACATTCACAGACAGACGAACAGACAGACACACAGATAGACGGACAAGCTATGAATTTGAAACCTGTTTTTTTGCTTATAGAAGAGAATGTTTCTTTGGGATTCTCAAAATTTCTAACCATTCGCGACAACCAAATCGAAAAGGAGATTCTATCTCGGGAAGAGCGGGAGCTGCTGTTCGCACTAGAGACTGACGGCGACAGCCCGGAATCATGTTTCATCGAAGACGCCCTGAAAGATCTGGCCAAGCGTGTCGCCACTTTCTCGCCCATCCCATCTACACCAGTTGACATTTTGCCCTCCGTTAAATCGGCTAGACCAATTCTTCCGAAGAAGTCCTACTCATCCGCGTTCATGGATGAGGAAGCCGAGGTGTCCCAGACATCACCGACATCGCCAGTTCCTGTTGAGGTGTCTGCCGCGTCGTCATTTGCTACCAGTGAAGCGTCATCGGAGTTGGATGCGAAGATGAAGCCGGACTCGGTCGCTGGGGTGACTGCTGCCTCGAAGGGGAAGGGACAGCAGCAGAGGCAGGGACAGCCAAGCTTCTTCTACCAGGCCGCTGACGGGCAGCATGTTTATCTCCATCCGATGAGTGTGAAGATGCTGGTGGCACAGTATGGGGAATTGAGCGCATCGCCAGTCGAGATTACCGCCCCTGTACTTGAGGTGGAGTCATGGAGCATCACGGACAATGTCCGCAAACGGTCAGTGACGACTTCGAGTTTGTTTGCTGTCCTATCTCTTTCCCGTCTTAATGCATTTTCGATCATTATCGATGACTGCGTGACTGTTTAGCTGCCAATCTGTTCGTCTAGCTAGATTGTGTCTGTCTTACTATTAACTTACATTGTATTTGTACTTTTGTCTCGCTAAATAATGTCTCTGATTCCTTGAATGTTGGTTTGCCTGTCTATAGAGTCCTGTTTGCCTCTTCATCGTTCTAGATCGATCTGCCTCAATGTAGGTAGTTCGTGTTCAGGTGGGTAGCTGTCTTCGTGTTTAGATCAAGAATGTCTGTCGGACTATGTGAATGTTTGCTTGTCTGACTGTTGACATGTCTATCTGCGTATCGTACTAGACTAATATTTGCGCTATATTTGTGTGCAGGTACCGGTACTTGTCACATCTTCCTCTCACATGTGTCATCCATCTGGTGGAGCTCGACCTGAAACCGCCATACATTTCCGAAGAGGTTTTGCATGAATTTGCGGAAGAGGTCCTTCAGCGAGAGCATCATCGTCTGGCGAAACTAAGGTAAGCCTGTCATTTTTTCAGCGAGCCAAGGTCTGACGTAGGTTCATTCTCTTCTGTTTTAGGTATGAAGAGAGGGGTCAGAGGGACGCGGAAAATGCTTTTCGAAAGGACATTCGGGGCCAGATTTCATTCAGTCTGCAATCCGAGTTCTTCCCCGATGTCGGGAGCTCTGTGCAGGAGAGTTTGGATTTCGCTTCGGATGAGGCTTTCCCGGCAGTCGGAGCGGAACCGGCAGCGCCAGCGCTGACGCCATCTCCACCAGCTGCAGATGCGGGTTCACGATCTTTCGCCCAGGTACGTTGCACTAATGGTATTTTAGGTTTGTCTGTT
>LRSR01002925.1:0-22285 GCA_001579985.1 Hypsibius dujardini
ATGCCGTGGGAAACTGGGAAAAACATGATCAGGCAAAATTCGCTATCTAATACTGTAGGGTCCCGACCCTTCCGTGGTGCCTAGGTCATCGCAAAGTAAAAAGCGACCGTTTTGATTGATTGCAAAGATGTGCGGCCCACCGGGTCTGACTTAATGGTGGGTCCAAAAAGTACCACGGATGGGTCGGGACTCTACAGTAGGTAATTTGCGCATAATATGTAGGGCCTTGCGACCGAGGCAAGTATGCATAACTGTAATCACAGTCGGAAAAAACCTTGACGAGAATAGCCAGAGTAATTGATCAATTTGTCTGGAATAGCTCTCAAATACAACATTTACCTGGACGTAAAGTGCGAGTACTAACTAACTAGGGCATCATTTCGAGGGTTAGAAATCACAAAAAACATGCACTTGCTCCTCCCTCGCCGTTGCATCAGGCCCATCCTCCTCCATCCACTCCTCGGAATAGTCATCAAAGTTTGACGAGTCACCGGCATGACTGACTCGAGGTAGGTAAGGTGGCTACCATCAGCGCATATTATTGGTTGGATAAGGTTCAAGTAATTATAATGTGCAACTGTGTACTATGTAGCATACCTGTATTTCTTTATTGAGACAACTCGACCAGTTTAAACTTTTAAAGAATCGATGGAGCTTGATGTCCTGCACACCATTCTGTCACCGAGAAAAATAAAATTAAGAAAAAAGCAAAGGACTCATAATTATGGAGTCTAGACCTTCATGTTGCCCAGCCTTTTCGTGCGGTCTGCCACGAGCAACTTTTTTATGAGGTCCCTGAAAGCAATGTGCATTTTAGATATCTGAAATATGCGTTAAACCCTGAAAACCCTGACGCGTGTACTTCGCAACGAGATCAAACTGTTTTGGCCACCGAATTTTCGCATCCAGTATTTTTTGATATATTTCTATTGGGTTCTCCGAGAAGAATGGCGGATGACCTATAATAAAAAATTGAGTTAATGTTAGTGGTTGATTCGAAAAGGAAGATATTGACATGGGTGATGACTAACCGGCCAACATTTCGTACAGAAGTATGCCGAATGCCCAATAATCGACTGCTCTGTTGTAGCCTCGACTCTGTATAATTTCTGAAAAAATGTTCGTTAAGACAAAGGAGAGCCATATATAGTACAGACCAAAGGCAGATCTGGAAGATTACCGGGTGCGAGATATTCCGGCGTGCCGCAAAGAGTCCAGGTTCTATGCGTATGATTTTGAAATATAAAATACTACTGTGGTAGGTACAAGTGGAACCTACGCCAACCGGCTCTTCGGGAATTTCTGATTGTACCTGTCCGTAAGCTCCTTCGCGAAGCCAAAGTCGGTGATTTTTATATGACCATCTTGGCTAAAGATCAAATTCTCCGGCCTGCAAATTGAACAAGAAACTTATGCATTTACGAATAACAAAGATGGATCAAAAGCTTACTTGAGGTCGCGGTAGATAATTGAAGGAGACTTGCAGTGGAGATATTCCAAGGCCTGGCCAAAAAAGCAACAAAATTAAACAAAATGAATCCTGAATAACGCTGATATTGACTATATTCGTACCAGAATAATCTCAGCTGCGTAAAATTGAGCAGTAGGAACCGTAAAACGCCCAACTACCCAAAACCAAAATCATACATCAAATGAACTGTTCCATTGAAAACAAAAATTCAAATGTTATGCATTGTGTTTACCAGAACGCAAATATGTAAAGAGTTCGCCACCTGTTGAAAAAGAAGTGATTGACGGTTTAGTTCATACAAGTACCGTATGGTAGAAGTAAAATTTCCAAGTTGTTATAATTACCGGCTGCGTACTCTAGCAGCATGTATAAATTTGTTGAGTCATGATAGGACCAAATCCTCCAAAAAAAGACATTAACAATTTATACCCGTGATCTTTCTGTTGGGTTAGCAACGCAAGACCTTACATTTTGACAATAAATGGATGATCCAGGCCTTTGAGAATTTTCTTTTCGTCTTTTATGTGCTCCACTAAACGTGATCACAACACATCCCTGGATTAATGACTTGAGGTAGCACATACCGTGGTATGCACATACCTTGCTTCAGACGGAAGATGTCGGAGATGCGCAGAATTTTCATTGCATAAAAGCGGGAATTGGATGGAGATGTCGATAGGGAAGCTGTGGTTAAACTGTCTTCGCACAAGACAACCCGACCAAAAGTTCCAGTTCCTGCAGTCGTAAGAGTTATAGCGTTTATCCTACCAGGATATAAGCACACTCGACAGAATATTCTCTAGTTTTTGTATATATTCTGCTAGTAGCACAGCAGTTTGTACACAACTCTTCGGCCTAGATATTTTTCCTGTAGATAATGCCATACTCGTACTATACTATTCTCTTTTCATAAACAAGAATGCGTCAACCAGAGCAGGTATTCGTACCTATAGTTTTTATCCAGTGGAACTGCGACAGTGTAAAGTCCGACCGAAGGGTAGGAACCATCCGCGTAGATGGTCCCTCGCTCCCGGTAAACTCTTTTATCTCAGGCTCTACGGGCACGGAATTTCGCTTCGATGGTCGTCGAGCTAATTTTATTGACGGAACATCGAGAGCATCGGATAGATTTCGTTGCTCAGGAGGGACACCCTCATCAGGGCTGTCCTGTTGACAGGAAAAGATAAAGTTTACGGTAACATTGTCTGTCGGAGATTGGGCCATTCGGGGTTTGAGTTGAGTCCTGGCGGGAAGTTGTGGATCATTGATTTCCATTTTGTCTATAGCGCTGCTTAATTGATCCAGTGGATGAAATACCGAGGAGGATTCGCGTTCGTCCCAATTAATCTCCTTCTCGGAACTCATGATGATGAAGATGGGAAAAATCGAGCGTTGCTCTGCTCAGACGTTAATTGTGATCATGGTTCACGATCCAGTTCAAGGCCACTGGCTACATGGGTACTGGACCTCTCTTTCTCTCTCACTCTTATCCAAACTCGCAAACGAGCGCAATACCAATGAATAATAATAATCTCCAACGGCAGAACGAGAATGATGGCTCTTTTGAAAAACAAATTCTAACGGGGTTCATATTCGTTGGCGAAAAAATGGCAAGTTTTGCAGTGAATCGAAGGAGCGACAAGGATGCAGTGCAGAGACGACGTGCTTTCCTCGGAATAATTTGTGCAGACGTCAGAGCAGAGCAAAGCTGAGTTCAGTGCTGTGCATTTCTTATGGTCTATTTTTCTATAAGCTATGTAACGTTTTTTCTTCACGAGCTCGCAATCTGATACTGGAATCGGGAGTAAATGACGCTAAAAATAGGTTCCGCGTTCTGTATGAACACAGCGCACTGTTCACTAGGTTCAACCACGCATGTATGATACATGTAAGAGTGTCATTCAGCAACCCAATGTACAAGACTCCTCTCGTATAATTCCCTCTCGTGCAAATGATTAATAAGCCTACGTAAGCTTTTTTAGATAGCAAAGTTAAACTTATCTATGTTGAACGTTTCCAATATTTCATTTTGAGTGCGATGCGTGCTTGTTTCCACTCACCCCGCTTTCAATGATACTGTTGGGCTCAATTAAGACCCGTATGTTCGGTAAATCACAGAATATACATCTGTACAGACATTACATCAGTGAATTTTACTTTTCTGTACTGCCTCGATTATTTGGTGTTGTGTTTTAGATCCACCGTATATTATAACTGCAGTGAAGTACAGTGTGTGCAGTCATAATGTACGGGTGGGTCTGAAAAGCACCAAATGATCGAGGCAGTACCGAGCGTCACCAGTTGGGCTTGCTTGCAAACTATTTTCTGACTTGGCAATTAAACCAAAAATTAAAAGTGAAACTATTGTTAGACGCACAACACATCGCAGCGTCTATCCACAATAAGTATTTGTTTGTTTGAATTCCTGTTGTGTCTTTTGGCCAGCAGCAAATTTGCATTTGCATGCGACACACAAGTCGAGTTATCGAGCCAGCCAGAATAGCAATAGAATTATTGCTCGAACCATCAAACTGCGCCTATATGCAAAGTTTCTTATTACCGTATAGTGAAGATCCGCCCGATCGTCATACTGCAAAGAGCTTTGCCGCTGGTCTAAACCAATGAGAACGAAAAGGAGGAAGAGCTGTGAGCTAAGCATATGGTTATTCCTGTTGCTTCCTCTCAGTCGGCTTGGGACGGGAGCATAACGTACAACCAGGGACATGCATGGGTTGCAAGTCAGAGAGAATCGATCTGCAGTGGATGAACTGTACTGTACTGTAGCGGCACTAGGGTGTTCCGTGGAGAGACTGGATGGGATGCAGCGTCAACTACCCATGAAGCAACATCGATCCCCCTGGCTCTGGCTCTCCTCTGGTCCTAGCCAACCGGGAAAGGGGGAGTGAGAAAGAAAGGAGCCCGTTGGCAAACATGGATCGGGGTTTGTGCTGTGCTGTGCATGTGCTTAGGTGTCGGGTCGTCGATTGATTGGGATTGGGACCGTGATATTATGGCGTGGACTCGTTCTCCTGTCCTCCTCCTTCCCCATTGCCCGTTCCTTCAACCAAGTGAGTGAGTGTGTCAGACAAACAAACGTCTGTACGTCGAAATAATTCAGAGTGTCGTTACAAATTGCTCATATACACCCATAATTCCTATCCTTAGAAAAAACCGTGGAAGTGTACTACTAACTATATGTGATGTTATGTGATCTTTCTTGTGCGTATTGTCTTATCAACATGCCATCCATGATGGGCATTTGCAATGTGCTGGCAAGGCCGAAAATTTGTTGTGTTTGAGGAGTGCCTGCCGCCTGCCTGTTCTTGACAAGGAAGGATAATGTGCTTAGAGGAATATGAAATTGTTTTGTAAGTCAGCAAGGGATGAATGTTTGATCGCCGATGCAAGGACTGTGATGTGATCCCTTTATATTGGCTTATAAAAAAACGTGTCTTCCTGGGGATACGGACAGAGTTACGACACTTTTCCATAAGTGACTTTTAGTTTGTGGTGGCTTTTTCGCTCGCGTTGCGGCGAATAGGAGACATTTCAGGAATTTATCCATTGGACATTTCCTTCATGTACGCACCCTTATTGCAGCTCGTCAATTTGGTGACCGGAATCTTTGCTCTTCCATCCACTATTGCGTCCCGTCAACTTGTTCCACAAATAAGAGGGATCTCTTGAAACATGCCATAGAGATTATTGTTCTAGCCGTTTTATTAATCGGTGTCAAAAATGAAATTAAGACGTGGGATGTAATGCAAGAGAGGATGAGATGAGATGAACTGAAGGTCCACTACTGCACCCATTAGTAAAATGTTAGCGCCATCCTCCAGTGAAGATGAAGATGAGCGCGAGTATTCGACTGGTTCTAAGGCCGAAACCATTTCACTTGCCTCGGCCGTCGTGGACCGGGACCGGGACATCAGAAGCCTGCAATTACCACCAGTTTCCAGCGCAACATCGGTCAAAAGTCTTCTCACACCTGCATCAGAACCTGCCAACAACAAGAACTCCAATTCCCTCGCTCGTCCTTTGAGGTAGGTAGCTTACGTATTTTAGGTTCCTTCCTTGGGATTGCAATGGATTCTGGCAACTTATTAGAATCTTATATATAGTGAC
This sequence comes from Hypsibius dujardini, assembly GCA_001579985.1. NCBI lineage: Eukaryota > Metazoa > Tardigrada > Eutardigrada > Parachela > Hypsibiidae > Hypsibius > Hypsibius dujardini. The sequence goes on from LRSR01002925.1 coordinate 5,597, forward strand.
GTTCTTTGTTTAACAGTCCGAGTCCATCAATCTCGTCGGAGCCTCCCCAGAGGCCGAACAACCATGAAAAGTCCTTGGATGTACCCGACCAGGCTGAGAACGATGAAGAAGCACGCAAGACCCGATTGCAGCTCTACGTTTTCGTTTCACGTTGTGTGGCTTACCCATTTAATGCCAAGCAGCCCACCGATATGGCACGGTATGTTCATTTGATTGGCGCACATTTAAAATCTAATTGTTCAAGAACTCAATTACGATTTCACTTTCAGAAAGCCTTTTCGGGTAACAAAGCAACAGCTACAAATAACCAAAGACCGGTTTCAAGCATTTCTTAACGGAGATACCCAAGTAAGACGATTATTGGCAAGATGACGACCAGTTGACCCTTAATTCAGTCAAGAACAGATATTAATAGCACTAGTACATTTCCAAACTGTCTACAAGAAGTTGGTAACAGTCAAGTTCATTTTTCCAGATAGCTGCTGACGAGGCCTTTATCAATTCAATCAAAGTCTATACAGATACCTTCCTGAAGAGCGAACGCTGCGCCAAAATGGTGCAAAGCGGTGGCTGCTCAAACAACGACTTCAAGGAGATCTTCCGCAAAATGGTGGAAAAACGGGTATGCGTTCAATATTTGTCAATTACCTTCATGCCTCATGGGTGTATTGATTTCCATTTCTCTCGCTTCATTTACAGATACAGAATCTTCCCGACATTGATGGCCTTAACAAAGAAACCGTGATGAACTCCTGGATAATAAAGTTTGAGACGATTACCAAGGTATATTTAAGCAGTGAATGAAGCAACCATTTTAGATGTATTATAAACACTGCCAACAATCTGAGGCGGGCTATTATTTACATCAAGGGTGACGACGACCAACGCAAAGGTCTCCGACAGTCACAGAATGCAGCCACTGCCTCTGAACTTATTCAGAGTAAGGACCAGCTGTACGATATTTTCCAAAATATTCTTGGAGTCAAAAAGTTCGAGCACCAGCTTCTCTTCAATGCGCTTCAAGTGAGGGCTCTTCCCCAAAGTTTTAGCTGTACGCCGCAAATTATCTGTATATTTGTGTTATAGTTAGATAATTCCGATGAGCAAGCAGCGGCAATTCGTCGGGAGCTAGACGGACAAATGCAGAAGGTCACAGAAATGGAGAAGAATCGGAAACTTCTGCCAAAATTTGTCGTCAAAGAGATGGAGAGTTTATTTTTGGAAGAGCTTCGCTCCAGTATAAATTTATTGATGTCCAACCTGGAGAGCCTTCCAGTTTCTAAAGGCACAACGGATTCTAAATATGGCCTTCGCAAATTTGGGCGCTACAACAACAGGTACAAACAGACTAGTGGGCAGATGGACAAACTGAGAGGCAAACAGACAGACAAACAGACAGACTGGCAGACAACAGACAAATAGACATACAAGCAGACAGAAAGACAGAGAGACAGAGACAAGCAGATTGACAAACTTGCAGGCAGGTAGAGAGACACAACTATAGCGTAATAGCGAATCAAAAAATGCGTCTTTTCTTGTAGCTTTAGAAGGTCACGTCGCGGAACCACATCATCTATATCCAAGTCAGACACTGACGGAGGGGAAACAGCGCTAAATAAACTGGATGTTGTACTCTCCTTCAACCTTGAGGTGATTGTACAGGAAGTCCAGGGATTGAAGTCGCTGCCTCCCAATAGGATCATTTATTGCACCATGGAAATTGAGGGTGGAGAAAAGCTCCAGACTGACCAAACTGAAAGTGCAAAACCTCACTGGGATACCCAAGGGGACTTCACAACAACTCATCCCCTCCCTGTCGTCAAGATCAAGCTCTACGCGGAAAATGCGCGAATTATTCGCTTCGATGACAAAGAACTGGCCAAGTTAGTTATCCGTCCAACGCCTTCAACAAATAAGACAGCCGAATGGAATAAGATGGAAACAACAGCCAAAGGCTTTCCTGACAAGGACATTAAAATACGCCTGACACTGCGCATGGATCGTCCGCAAAATTTGAAATGTAGCGGATATCTTTACGCACTGGGAAAACACGTGTGGAAAAAATGGAAGAAACGATTCATGATTTTAGTCCAGGTAAATAAACGTGCATGATTAAAAAGCATTCATTATTCAAAAATGCCGGTGTTTTCTCAGGTTTCACAATACACATTTGCAATGTGCAGCTACAAAGAAAAGAAAAGCGATCCAACTGAGATGACCACTCTTGACGGCCACATTATAGAATATACCGAAGCCGTTACCGGTTCGTTTCTCACGCAATAAGTGCCACATATTGTTGTGTATTTTACATCATTTTTTTCCCTTGTTCTCGGCAGAATATGACGGTGGAAGGTTCTTTTTTAACGCAACTAAAGACAACGAGGCTCTGCTATTTGCGTCGGATGACGAAAATGAGAGGCATCAATGGGTTCAGGCAATGTACCGAGCAACGGGACAAGCCGTCAAGCCTCAACCTCCACCCACGACGACAGTGTCCAGTGCTAAAGCGCCCCTCAACTCTCCACTTAGCAAGCTCCAAGGAGGTCTGTTTGTTTGGTCGATAATAATTTTCTAAGTCGCTATTATGTACTAACTTAATACGTATCATGCAATATGATAGACACGGACAAGGCCCGCAAGCATGGGATGGACGCATTCTGCACGACTGACCCAGTCAAAGTTGATCACTCCGCCTACTTTAGGAATCTACAAACACTGACCCTGGACCATAGGCTCAACGATATGTTCGCTTCTTTGGTAAAAAATACTATTATCCCTGCCGTCTGAATATCAATTGGATCACTTGCAACACTTGCAATGTTGTTTACAGGGTTGGTTCAGTCCTGGCCAGATCTTTGTTCTGGACGAGTATGTCGGTCAAATCCAGTCTCGCACTAAATATAAAAACTTTTCAACTGTGACTCTTCTCTTTTCAGGTATTGTGCGCGGTATGGTGTCCGTGGTTGCCACCGACATCTCTCCTATCTGGACGATCTACTGGCACGTGCAGAGAGAGGAATGGCCATTGATCCAACCTTAATGCATTACAGCTTCGAGTTCTGTGCGTCTCACGTTCACGGCAATCGGTAAATCTCCATTTCAAAGTTGTTTAGAGCTGACATTAATTCTCCTTTTTTTTTATCCGCAGGCCAGACGGGATTGGAACTGTGATTCTGGCTGAAAAAGAAAAGTTTGATGAAGTGAAAGAGCGGTTGCGCCATCTACTGGAATATCAAATAACCAACTTCCGGTAATTCAATCTTGTGGCCTGTCTGATTAGTACAGCAACAAACGGCCTATAAGTTGCTTCCTTTTTCAATGTAGATACTGCTTCCCAATGGGGAGGCCAGAAGGAGCTCTCAAATCAAGCCTTTCTTTCTTAGAACGTGTTCTTATGAAGGACATCGTTACGCCAGTTCCACCAGAAGAAGTTAAGTCGGTTATAAAAAAATGTCTTGAGTCCGCGGCCCTTGTCAACTACACCAAACTATCAGCACAAGCTAAGATGGATGGTAAGCTCTAGTCCCATCGATGCCACGCCCCCCCCCACAGTGCTTTAGCAAAGTGTCATCCGTACAGATAATGACGGCAAACAACAACTCCTTCACAGTCACGGTAAATAATATCGCATTATTATTAGTTTATAGCACCACCGGACACGATTCCTCTGACATTTATTAGTGTCATTGCAGAGAATCACAATGGACAACCCATGAGGAAAATTGAAGATATTCTTCATCTAGCGGAACTGTGTATCGATTTGTTGCAGCAGAACGATGAATGCTATGCAGAGGTAAGGTCATCACTCTTACCTAGCGAGGACAACGTCTTTTTATGAGTAAAAACATTTGAATCCTTTGCAGGAATTCAAATCGGTAAGGCAGGTGAAAGGAGTAGCTAAAACGCCAATACTTCGAAAGTTGCGTCCATTTAGGCTTTCACATGGTTTACGGACCTCTTGGTGGAGCACTCTGAAATATTCTGGTCCCTGTTTGCGGTGGATTTGGAAAGCGTAATCCTATCCCAACCACCCGATACATGGGAAGGCTTCCCCGTATTTCAAGTCTTGAATGACTATTTGATCCACAATCGTAAGTAAATGGCTGTTCAAAATGGGTGCTCTGATTTCTAGCTGTTGATGATTGTGAGTAAATCTAACGGAGCCACATGCTTTTTAGCGTATATGGCTGGAGGAACCTTTCATCAACAGTTAAAGAAGTAAGTAGGAGAATAATACATCCATGCTTCTTCTACTTTATTCCGGCACTAACCCGTTGACTAATCCGACATAGCATGTTCGCGCCACTCGTGGTTCGCTACGTCGACTTGATGGAGTCTAGTATCGCCCAAAGTATTCACAAAGGCTTCGAAAAAGAAACATGGAAAGCGGATGAGTAAGTCACTTGAATAGTCGGTACTACAGTAGGTAGTGCAGAAGTGACGGCTGGGCAGCTTGTACGAGGTAAAACTCCCAATGCTGTTGCAGTTCGGAAATGGTATAAATGCCGCGTTCGCACACTTTTCTCCCATTGTTTATTGATATTTTGAGTTCAAAAAATCAACAATATATTGGACAAACATATGTGACAATAATTTTGACAAAAAAAACAGTTTTTTAAAGATGAAAAACGTAAAAGAAACCTTCTGGCTATTTTGATTAATATACGTGACGATTTTGCCCTGTTTGCCCTGTCGTACGCAGCATTTATGCCAAATCAAAACTTGCGCAGCATTGGGAGTTTTACCTCGTAGACCTCGACTCACCTCGACGGTCTTGACTTGGGCCGTTAAACTATTAGGGACGTTTAAGCAGTCGGCGTATGCATAGCGTAAGAGTAAACTTAAGGATACGGACCAATAGCAAAATAGCAATGAGGCACGGGGTGTGGCCTCTCTTACGGCTGTTAATTTCTTACGCTACTGCCTGACAACTACTTTCTACAACCTGGGTTGTAGAAAACAATGAACTCAACTGAAATAGAAACTTTTGAGGCCGATTTTTGTCGCGCATACCACCGTTCGTGTAACTAAATTCTTCTTCCGTTAAAATACCATTCGCGTACGTCAATAGAAGTAGGGATGGCATCAAATGGCGAAAAGCTATAGCTTGATTTGATTTGATTTTAGAAATCATTTGATCATTTGATCATTTGATTTCTTATCACTCCTTTTTGATTTGAATTTTACATTTTACATTTTACATTTGATGCCATCCCTAAGCAGAAGGGATTTGTACTTCATGATAGGAAAAAGAGACACGAGAAAAAGAAATCGAATGATGGAATTGCAGAAATATTCGGTTCTACGAGCTGGTATTTTCCAAAAATGACGCAGAATTCAAGGAGAGCATTGCTTAACTCTCTGAAGACGGGTGTGTTTACTTAGGATCACTTTTTCACGAAAACTGGGCGCCTGAAGTCAATTCTTAACCGATTTCAGTGAAACCAAAACGTTTGATCCTAGAATTGGTAGCGCTACGTGAATCTAAAAAGTTTTTGGAATGATTTGATCGGGAAGAGCATGATCTGGGGTGATCCCAAATGGGATCACCCCCGGGACGGGAGATTTCAAATGATTTTCCCAATTTACATGGATTTTCGTTCAAACATTCGAAAACGACAGTTCTGTTGTAAACTCTAAGGCAAACAATTTGATGTATTGCAAAAGAGGATAGAACACCTGAATAGTGCACACACAAAATTGAATCATTGGGAAGCACCATTCAGGCTGCTCAATGCGCTTTCCCATTGCGCACCGCTTTGTTCTGCTTTTCTTGCTGGGCGGTATAAGACAGTGCGTGTACAAAGACAACTGCATATGTTTAGGGAAAGTGCTATATGCATACCAGCGTGTGCGAGCTGTCACTCATGCAATACGCTATGGCCCCATTAAGCACTTTACACGAAGTGATCCTAAACAGGATCAACGTCGTCAACACCGTGTACCCAAAACACCCCGTCTTCAGAGAGTTAAGGTTACCTTACGTTAACGCTACGCCGACTGCTTCAACCTGTCCTCCGTAGAGCAAGAGTACACTTTTTATACGCTACTCTTACGCCGAGATGCTTCAACCTCTCTATTGGGCTTTAAGTTTCGCCGTAAGAACGGAGTAAGAAAATTTTGGTAGAAGTTCAGTTCAAAGTAGAATGGTTTCCTTGAAATTTTTTTCCGCTCTTGCGCCTTGCGCCCAGATTCTTACGCCGAGTGCTTAAACATCCAGTCGTAAGCGTAAACTTAGCGGGCCTTACGCCTAAGTTTAGGTTACGCTTACGCCGGTTTGCTTAAACGTCTCTAATAACACGTACTTACCTTTTATTCAGGCACGGTTGTGCTGCTTCGGAAGAATTGATATGGAAACTAGACGCTCTTCAAACCTTCATTTCCAATTTACATTGGGTGGGTAACGGTGATCGTTCGGCAACTGCTTTATTACGGCTGTACATTCCTAATTATTTAGCCCGACGAGGTAGTCGCGAAACACTTTGAGCAAAGGTTGAAGCTGATGGCTGCAGACATGATTGAATCTTGTGTAAAGAGGTGAGATATTGGCATTGTACCGTTTTATCGTCTTCCTTCATGCCAGTTTAATCCGAGTCTCATCGGATCTTACAGGACGCTGGAAGCGTACGAGGCATGGATGCAGCGTAGCCGCACATCTACAGACTTTATTATTCCGTCGGAAATTTGTGTAATGATCAACGTAGTCCTTCACTTTAAAAGCGAGGTAAGTTTATGTTAAACTAACTCTAAAGTAGATGCGTCTCTCATTCGATATGTCAATTTGCTCATACAACCACAGTCCCTGAAACTATGCGCCGTGGCCGGAGTCGATCGCGTAAGTACACGTACCGGTCATCCTGTAAAACTTATCCAGAATACCTATATTTTGACAATTGTCTGCAGCATCAGTACCACACAAAAATTGACGAATTCATCGAGAGAATATCCAGTGAGATGATACGAAGCTTCGTGGAAAAGGTAAGACAAGTGTACAGTACGAGTACAGTATACAGTAACAATCGTCCGGAGAAATGTGCATGACAATGGGGTTATCTTGTTCACATGTAGTTTTCCAGCATTCTAGTTTCTTGCATTCTGAGTAAACTAGCGCGCTATGACGAAGGATCACTCTTGGCACCCATATTCTCCTTTGCGGTACGTAAGCCAATTTTCGCATTCTGGCGATATAGCTAACAGCCAACCAACAATTACAATCTATTCTATATCTTTACTCGTGCAGCAAGCCTCGACATCTGGCAACGTGAGCGGTGATTTGGGGCGACAGTATGTTAATTGCCTCCGCTCTTCCATGGAGCAAATTCGACAACGAGTTATCGATGAGCTCTTCATTTTGGCCATGTTTGAGAAACTCTACACATCCCAGATCAATCTTATTTGCACTTGGTTGACTGAGCGAATGGATCGAACACTCCATCCGTACCAAGTCAACTGTTTGTCACACTTGGTCAAGGTACTGTATTTACGTCTCTTTGCCCTGTATATGGCGTGTACATAAAAATCCCTTTTTAATAGAAAACGTTTGCGGAGTTTGAACTTCAAGGTATTCCGGAAGACGTTCTCAATCACAAAAAGTTCCAGACGGTGCAAGAGCGAATGCGTTTAGAGGAGGCCACTGCGGCAGTGTCCGACGCCGGCAACAAGAGCAGCGCCGGTTCCAGAACCATGACTAGCGTCTTCGCTAAAGCAAAGAAGCTCGCCTTATCCTAGAGTCTTAGTCTTGCTTAAGGAAGGAACATCAAGTGGCAATGGAGCCTTCTTCGTTAGAGTTATGTGCTGAGCAGCCCGAGTGCCCCGCCCCTTCAATTCCGACTAATGATCTACTCTATATTTTTAATCTTGTTTTATACTACTTTGACCTTTAACGATGCGCCTTATTGTGTGTTTTTGTCTGTTTCGAGACATGATTTTCTTTGTAGATGTCTTTAACTATTGTCTCTCTTAACCCTTCCAACGGCGACTGCGTTTCGCTTGTCCCCGTTCCCGTTTCCTTCGCTCCCTGTGATGCCCAATATCATATGATGTAAATAATTCTTTATAGGAATATCAACGGCTATTTCTCGTGGCCACGACCAAGCGCGTACTAGTACATACTACTTATGAGTGCCTATCAAGAACCGATCGAGCATGCATAAACAAACCAAATTGACAAAACTATCTTCTGGCAAATAAAATAATATCTCGATTATACTGAGCAATCTACCGGCACTAATGTGAAAGACATATAGAACAAATATTCTCTACATTTTCGACCGCGGTGGATGGACTCCTAACCTATCCCCACTCCACTAAATGCGAAAATTTACTTGAGCTCCATCCGTGAGTCCTTGTGGAACTGTATTGCTTCATTACCGACTTGTTGAATACTGCAAAGGTATAAATGCAATTAGGGGAATTTGTTTTCTCGATAATTCAACTCTACGATCCAATTTAATCCTGTCTGTTTTGAAATAATACCATACCGGGCAGGAACTCGGAGGCACTTTCTGATAGAGTCTGCAAGGGAAAAGAATTGTTGAAAAATGTAATGTCCATCACTTGAGAAGTAGCTACTACCTTCAAATAAATTACTGCGTCTGTGCCGAAGCCGTGAATTGAGTATACTTGCAGATCTCCGTGAAAGTATCTGAACAAGAAGGCAATACTTTAATTATTCTAAAACATTGCCTGACCACAAAAAATAATGTCTATATTAATAATAATAATGTCTTTTTTTACCTGGCATATAAACGGGACAAAGGAAGACCGTATCCATACCCCGCCTAGACCGTATTAGAAGCGTATTGAAAAAATCGATAGTCTGAATGTGATTGTCTAAAGAATCGTACCATTGGGACGACATTGACGCTGGTGCCCGCGTCCACGGGAGAAGGGGCAGTGCTAAACATGTACTCTGAAAAGGATAGGTTATACTGTAATGTAATTACTTAACTTCTCAAGCAGTTAGTTTAACGCACCGAATAACTGCGGCATGTTGCGCTGAGGGATTCCGCCACCCTGATCGGACATCTGAAGGGCAAGCAGGCACAAAAGGCATGATGATAATAATGAAGACCATAAAGAAATGTGACTTCATAATACTTTTATAGCAACGTCTTCGGTTGTTTTGACAATGACCACCTCAATCGGCGGTAGCGAAAGGCTCGCACCACCCTTTTCGCAAGTGGCTCGCATGGCATTCTGAAATTAATCAAAAACTGTCAAAACATAAGTACTCGTTCGGGAGCATTGCCGTCCAGTGTTTGAAGAATCCGTGCTTTAAATAGTTCAAACGAAATGTGAAACAAATGGGATGGGACGTAGACAATCTTCAGTGGTTCCTCTCTGTTGACGGTGTTTATACAGGTCATCTTAAGTTCTGGAGATTGTTCATAGAAGTTCTCGCACAAGGATCTGGCACTGGCGAAAGCATCTACAAGAGCAGGGGAATGGTTAAATGCAAAAGCATTTCTTTATCTAATCCGTCATATATAGTATAGAAAGAAAGAACAAACCTTCCACGACGAGTTGAATATCGCACTCGGGATCAATCGTTCCAACGTGACCAGCACTAAATGGCAACTCTCCTCCGAACAAGATTGCTGTACAGTAAAAAAGAAAGTCTCCTTCTTGTTTCTGAACAATATCATCTTTGATGGAATGACTATATTACTGTGCTGATTTATTAACATGCGAATCGAGATGCGCATCATGTAGAACCTGGCGAGAATGAAGATGCTTTAGGATAAGACATCCACAATTCATCTGACTGAAGGTTTTGCACATTTTTATTCTCACCGGTCAAGGAAATACTGGATAGAATCTCGCGTGACGCTGTCCACCATGATCCGTTTATCTTCCGATCCTCTGCTTAGTTCCACAACACCCTGTTGCAATACACGGTAAGAAAGCAAGTTTGATTACTAGTAAAGCAAGAAGAAGGTATGAGGAATACAAAAAATAATTAGACCACACAGCAACTTACCTGAGCCATGGTCTCGACCACTAAATTATGTCGATTTCTTATTTTGATGAGATCCTGTGTGAATCTGCAATCAAAAGAAGATAGAAGACATTCATTTTTCGGTGAGTACATTTGAACATACATTGAACCTAGTACCTACCTACTGACTATGGCATCATTGGTCAAATCTGCCTGTTCATAGGTGATGAGTTCGGCAAAGCTCTTCTCGTACCACCCTTGGACAATCTGCGTGCTTGGCTGACAGATTAACGACTGTTGAAGAAAAGCAAGGCAAAAAAACGCAATCGGGAACACATCAGATATTAGACGTGCGCAGTATGATACAACACGCAGTAGATCATACCTCCGGTAACAAATGTATTTCTTTAATGATATTCGCCAAACGAACCTAGAAACAAATCAAAATAACAATATGGTTACATTACTTGTACATGTAGAGGTGCAAAAGCTACTACTGTATCTTACCGGAAGTTCTTTCCGGAGGAAGTTGCAACTGGCTTTTTCGCAGAACGTCTTGCCGTTTCTTTGAAGTGACTTTCCAAAATCCAAAAAGGCCTGAATGCTCTGCAAATCAAGTGTCACATATGTCAATAATAAGCCATTTTTATGCGAAAGAAGGAATGGAAAGAAAAGAATTCTACCATTGGAGTGGGATTAAAGTGAGCGTAGTGATCAATGAGATTTCGTCCTGGTACCGGGACCTTGATCGATTGATTAGGCGTTCGAAGTGCCTGTGCCGGGACACTTGATAGACAACGAGAAAAAAGCACACTGCCACCATCACGCCTTCCTAGCAAGTCCTTCCAATATGCGAAGTTTAATCTCTTCATCTTTCAGTGCGTAAATGTCCTTCCTAATCCTGGGCATGTACGGTACATGTAAGTACTGATACATAAACTGAGACGCAAGTCTTGGAAATTGAAAGAAACGGGAATCAATTAATACCAGGCCGGTTGGAGATGGGTTATTAGATCATTATCAATGTACAACAAACCACTGCTGACGTCCACGTCCACAATAGGATAATTAAAAAAAAGAACAAGTCATTTTTTGCCTAAGCCGTAATGAGAAAGAATTATAGTTACAGTAGTAGAAATCGTTGAACCTCCAGCACGGTCCAAAGTTCACGAGAGCGAAAGCGCGAGAGAGGTGATGTGCTAGACTGCGCTGTGCGCATAGACGCGTCTTGACCTTCCGGTACGGGGGGCAAGATTTTAGTAAAAATCAAAAGGGGGGAGCATTGGTATGATTTTGCTGTTTTTAATCTATAAAACGTCAGGGGGTACCCTTGGGTCACTTTTTCGATTTCGGACGGGGGGGGGCAATTGCCCACTTGCCACCCCCTAGTACGTGCCACTGGCTGTGCGCCCTACTCTGCGCTGCTCTGCCAAGTCAATTGACTATACGAAACGCAGGTCAAAATCAAACAATCATGAGACGATCATTTAATAGGGGATTCTTTTCACACAAGAAAGGCAGTTTTGCATCAAGGTTCTTTCTAGTACAATGTTTATTAATGTTTGTTATCCTAGGACCTAAAGCTAAAAGCTTCTTTGTACGTCTAGTACTGTACTGCCACGATTTTAAGGGTGGGTTAAGCCCCGCCTCCGTCACACACGCCTGTGTGCTGAGTGAGCACACACACTCACACACACACAGTTGTGCACACCCGGTGTAAAAAACCCACCCTTATAATCGTGGCAGTACAGTATTCATTATTTTTTCACCTCTGCTGATTTCCGCTAATCTCAAATAGTTATCCGTGTTTCGCGCAATAAGTTTGCGCGTTGATTATTATTTAATTGTGGCCGACGAGGGTTTTTTACGCACCCTTCAATTCGTACGCTTTTTGTGTATCTTCTTATCTGCATCGTGATGAGATGAGACTGATGCGACAGAGTTGAAATTGATTCTACAGTCTGCATGTGCAATATTTCTCTCACTAGTACAGTACCTTACTTTGCAAACAGTTTTCACAGGATGAAACAGCAATGAGGTTGTCGGTTATTATTATTCACGCGGATGCGACATTTTACTGTCATTATTGATGGGAGGAGCCGGGAAGGGGAAGCGAATGCTGAGGGAGGGAGAGAAGGGAGGGAGAGCGTCTTATTACTGCCGTGTCTGTCTGTCACGGTTGTGTGTTGCATCGGAGTTTGAGGCTTGGACTTGGAGCTCATCTCGACTCGTACCCAAGGAAATTGAAGGAAGGGAAGGGAGAGGTCGCTTGTGTAATGGGATTATTCGCAGCCAGTTGGACGTGTGAACTGTGGTGAAGCGCCTAGTCAAACTTTCTTGCAGTGCAGTGTACGTAGCTCTTCTGTCAGACAAAGTGTATACGACTCACGAGTACTGTAGTACAGTACAGTAGTGTGCATCGGAATCGGAAGTGTGTGTGGCGTCACACAGGCACCATTCTTTCCTTTCGCCTTATTTAAACAGCCACTTTGGCAGGAAGAAAGAACAATCATTATTATCTCTAAGTTACCTGATCTTCCCGTTATCTTCTTTCATCTTCTGTTGGTTATTTGTGGCTGGTGTGTTGGTACGAAACTGTACATTTCTTGCACGAGTATTATTTTATTCATTACTACCTATATGTAGTATAGACGAAAGGTGAGTTGTAATACCGATTATAACGAGTAAAATGTTGCCACTCGCAATGATGATTCGAATGAAGAACTTGTACTGTACGTGTACACTAGTCTTGAGCCATAGACCTTCACGAACGCGAGAACTTTTTCTGCAGTTTGTAGCAAAGAGAGTATATTTTCACGAATGCATTTAGGCCAACCCAACCGACTGATTAGCATACATCTTTTTTATGCTTGCAGGTTGAATTCCGTCGCGAGGATGACATGACGTGACGTGAGAGCTCGGTGGTCACCTTCCAATTGATTCTGCAGTTACAATGACCACAGCAAGTCAGGGTAGGAGCTGCGGATCATGCTGGCGTGTGAGGCTGGCTTATTTGTTGCATCTTTCTTCATCTTTCAGATGCGAAGAGAGCTCTCGTCATTTTGGAGAAAATTCAGAAAAGCTTGCGTGCAACCAACCGCCTGCAAGTTGACAATGAACTGGAGAAGATTATTCGTGTCCTGGAGAGTCCCGTCTTTCGAGATATTTTAAACATCCAAGAAGGCTTACGGCTGCTTCCAACATCTGCTGCGGAGCCAGTTACTCAACAGCAACCTGATTACCCCGCAAATGTGTGGCTTAATTCCGGCAACCCAACAACAGCTGCAAGACAGGAAGGGAATCAGCCACCGCAGCAGATGGTACTAGTACTGTAGTTGATGTTCCTCTGTACTGTGGCTGGAGTCAAATCATGCTCAACTGATTACTACCATTTGTTGGCACTGGATTGGTGGATCGGTCCTTGTTTTAACATATCTTGCTTGTTTGATTACAGAAGGAATCTTCCCACGACGGGTGCCGCGACTCTGAAGGATTCTCAAAGTTCCCCATTAAGTCAGATGTGTCGGTAGGCTTTGCTTTTCTTTAATATCTAAACAAAAATGATTGACATGAGATTGTCCTGGTTTTAGCGAGGCATTGATGACTATTTCCGTGAGAGACGTTTGTCCAATAATCCGGATATCCATTTGGTGCGCCTCGTTAAGGACGGCGAGAGGACTCTGGGATTCACAGCTTCGGGACTGATGGTCGATGGCGGGGAACGTGGAATATTTATTCAGAATATCCTAAAAGGCGGCGCTGCAGACTGGTAAGAAGAAAGGAAGAAAAAAACAAGCTGTCGTTTTACGATATTTCCGGCCCCTCCTGTGAGAATGCCTTCGTCCATGGGTCCTCACCTGGGATGAGATATTATGAATAGGTGCTACTGCTATAGCCGATCATACCGGCGTGTCCAGTCATGTTGATGGTATTGCGAGACTGTCCGTTTCTTTCGAAGTGGGAAGGGACTGAGAGGAGTACGAGTATATACTAGGAGACATTGATTATCGATAGTACAAAAGTAGACAGTAGCAAGTATGCGCAAGTATGCGTAAGTATTACGTCACGGTTTGAATCAGTTTCCAACACCGATCTACAGTGCGGTCGTGATGAGTACGTCCATGTTGGTGTGCCTTTAGAGTTTCACGAGCTCGGCCTCGTCGGGTAGCATGTCAGTCTGATGTGATGTAAAAGCTGTATGTATATGTGAGCATACCGGGGGCCCAGGATTGGGAGTGAGCAAGCGAGTGAGTGAGTCAGCAGAGGAAGCCAAACTGTGGTGGAACTGTAGTGGAGGCAACAACCCGAGCAGGATGCACACTACCAATCAATCCGAAAAGAGGGAAGGGAATGGAAGGAGAAAAGAAGCGGATGCGAGTGAGGCGAGAGATAGGAGTAAGCCAGGGATAGAGCCGGTCTGCTCGCGGCTCTTGTCAACTAAATATCCAACTCAAGCAGGCGTGTTTCATCTCACTCTGCGTATCCGCTGGTTCTACTGCGGCTGTTTTGGTTGAGCTGGAGGATGCGACGCGTAAGTGAGAGAATGGGACGAGGAGACTAGGCTGGATGAGGAATTGGCAGTAGCAAGGATGTAGTGTAAGTGTTTGGTACATACCTCTTGCTTGTGCCTGCATGTGTGTCTGTCTTCCTTCCCTCCTTTTTTCTTGTGTGACATCGTAGTTCGTCGTTGATTCTGACAGGCTAGAAGAATGCTCCACGTGTAATGGAGGGTACCTTTGTTCTGTGTGTGTTGGCTGCCTGTTTCTGGAGATAAGCGGGCGACTTATCCGGAGGGATGTGGATGTGAATGTGATCCAGTGAAAGTGTGGTACCCTTATCCGCGAGACTTTCTTTGATTGGAGATTGAGCGGATCTATCACTCTTCACATGGAATCTCGCACGCTCTGCATCAGGTCGACCTCGTCAGTATTAAAATAGCTACACTTTTTTCATCTTGCTCAACTGATTGCTTTGGTCTACTATCGAATGTTGTCGGAGAACTGCATCTACAATTATTCAGTCTGACCTGCAGCTGTTATGACTGTTGCTACAAAACTTGAAATTTTCGAGAGTTAATAAATTTGTTGACGACGGATTCATCATGCAGATGTAAATATTTCGTTATGATTCGTCGGTAAGTACTGTACATGTGCATGTCCGGGCTGGGGCTCGCAATACATTATTGTCTCGTAAGGTTGGATATAAACAATATACGGTGGTGTTTAAGGGCTAAATGATTTTGTACGGCCGACTCTCTCATGATTTGTTATTCGTCGCACAGGAATGGGTTGATGGTTACTTTTATGATGGGCGCGGTATGGGGTTGATTACTGGTGTTCGATATCGCGGGAGCTTTTAAAATTGCGGCGATGCATTTCGATACTTGTGTTTGGTCGCCGAGAATAGATCGTTTACTCGTTTACTTAGCCCGCACCATCATGCCCTAGAGCGTAGACGCAGACATGTAAGATTCATGTTTGGTTGCTTTATTCATTAGTTAACTGTGATGAAACGACAGGGCAGGACGAGATGGGAGAGTGAGGAGGCGAGGGAGGCCCAGGAACTGGGGTGCTAGATCGTGCTGCATCCTTCTTGCACATGCACATGGAGTCGTGAGTGAGATTGTATAGCAGGCAGTCTTTATAATATGATGCTGCTCCAAATCAAGCAGTTGCACATTTCCTATCAATGGAATCCTTTCTGAAATGAGAGCTGGATGATTGTCACACTGGATCGATACGCATTGATGAGTACGTGTGCTGGGTGATGTGATGTGGTTCCACGCGACGCGAGTCACTCCGGGTCCGCTCTGTGGAAAAGCATCTTGTGAAAGCGGTTGTGGACATGCACAAAAGACAAGTTTGTCCAGACACGCCTAGACCGCTCTGTATCGTGATCATCGAATCCGAAGATGAATCAACTTCAGCTCCTGAAAAATTATTATTAGACATGAGATCGGATTTAGCTCGTTCACTGCACGTTGATTAACAGATTACGGCAACCAAGGCAAATATGACAATGCCCGAACCGTGGAGATAATCTTGCACACAATCTTAGCAAGCATATTTACCTGATTGCTCTTACAGGCACGGCAATGTAAAGGAAAATGATCAAATCTTAGCTATCAATGGCATCTGTATTGTCGACCCTCAACGACCATTCTCCCACAAAGAAGCAGTTCAACTTTTGCAGGTATGTAAATGATAAGTTTTTATAATATTGTCTAGCGATAGTCCTACGCTAATGACTCTTTCCCTTTGCTGCAGCAGGCTTCTGGAGCTATCGAATTAATCTTGGGGCGTAGCAGTCAATCGTTTTCTACCTTGACTGCGTCTGCAGATCGTGGATCCTTCAGTGGCAATTCAGACTGGCCAGCTGATATCCAGTCTTCCCCTCTCTCGAGCAACGTCTCCTCTTCCTTGTATGGTCCCGAAACGACAGCCGGAGCTGTGGCTTCTTCGCCAGAGTTTTTCGTACCGGCTATTCAGAGCAGAGACTCTACCAACATGGTTGTGAGTTTTTTTACTGTACTTCATTGTTATCAGTTTCCGTGGTTGTTTGTTTCATACCGCGGTTTTTTCTCTTTCAGTTGAACAGTGAATGGGCTCAGATTGAGGTGTTAGACCTTTCCAATGATGGTACGGGTCTTGGTTTCGGCATAACCGGAGGAAGAAGCACGGGAGTGGTAGTCAAAACGGTATGTTGACTTATTGACTGTATGTCACGCCAGCGTTTAACGGTAAGATTGA
>LRSR01002929.1:4728-7228 GCA_001579985.1 Hypsibius dujardini
ACAGACAGACAGACAGACAGACAGACAGACAGACAGACAAACAAACTGGCAGGCAGGCAAGTAGACATACAGACAGACAGGAAGACAGGAAGACAGGCAGACAAGAAAACAAGCAGCAGGCAGGCAGATAGGCAGGCAGGCAGATATGCCTAGATATGGCAGAGATACAGATAGTAAAAAAGTGTGTTACGACAATTCCTTACAAGAAAGAAAAGTTCATGGGAAACCATTCCACCTATGTGCATTGCAGCGGCGCACAATCCATAGGCACTGTTTCGAATGACGGTCGGAAAGAGCTCCACGGTGAAGAACGTCACCGTCGACATGCAGCCCAGAAGGCACATACGACAAAGGATCGCAAGAGAGTTTTTAGCCATGCTAGCGGTGTAGGAAGACGCGGGGATGACCGCTACAATGATAGCAAGGATGCCTCCGCTGACGAAGTACGACAGTAGGGGATACTTCGGTCCGTATCTACACGGTCGACACAATTAAATGTTCAGAACCCACTCATCAATGAAGCAATCACTGGCGTACTTAGCCACGAGGTAAGCCGCTAGAGCGCAAGGAATCAGTTCCATGACGCCACCGATGATGAGATTGTGGTAAAGATTGGGGGCGATGTCGGTGATAACGAAGGACAGTCCAAGATACGTCATGAATGTAGCAAACCTGTGCCAGAATCGTCAGTTTTTCCATTAGTCAATCCGTGAGTCTGCTGTCTCTTTCTCTATTACCCTGCCCGTCTGTCTGTCTGTCTGTCTGTGTGTCTGTGTGTCTGTGTGTCTGTGTGTCTGTGTGTCTGTGTGTCTGTGTGTCTGTGTGTCTGTCTGTCTGTCTGTGTGTCTGTCTGTGTGTCTGTGTGTCTGTGTGTCTGTTTGTCTGTTTGTCTGTTTATCTGTCTAACAGCCTGTCTGTCTGTCTGTGCCTTGAACAGATATCCTACCAAGCAAAGCACGCCAGCAAGGTATTCCTCCGTATTCCCGGGGTCCGAAAACAGTCTAACATGCTGTAGGTTTTCTCCGTTTTCTTGTACTGGAACGACTCCAGTTCTCTAACGTCTTCCACGCTCAACTCCACCCGGTTGAACTCCGCGATTTGCCTCCAGATAATCCTGGCTTTGTCCACCTGATTGTTCAACATCAACCATTGCAACGGCTCGGGGGCAAACCTGAGAAACCAAGTATTCGTAGGAAACTCTAGTCTAGAAGCAGTACCACTTACGTTCGCTGTAAATCTGCCATAAGCGATAGGTATAATCGTACCAGAAGTAAGTCACTGCAGCGGCATTGGACACGGCTAGGACGATTTGAATCAAGCGCCAGTCTTGCAGGAAGAAGGCTCCCACGGATAAAGCGATCCCTGCGAGGGTGAAAAAAAACTGGCAGATTGTGGCGAAGAAACCGCGTCGGTTTGAAGGAATCCATTCCATGATGACTACGTAAAAGGTGCTCGCCATGCCCTGAAATCGAATTCCTTTCTTACCAATTCGTCTGAGTGTCAGTATGTCTGTCATCCATGTCTGTCTGTCTGTCTGTCTGTGTCTGTCTGTGTCTGTCTGTGTCTGTCTGTCTGTCTGTCTGTCTGTCTATCTATCCCGTTGTCTACCAATACTGTTAAAAGTATCAAACCTATTCCAACAATAACCATCCTACCTGAACGGCGAACCCGGTGCAGAACCGCAGAATCACAAAGGATGTATAGTCCCGCGAGAAAATGGTACCACCACTAAAGAAAGTATACAGCACGTTTGTGATGAGGAGAGTTTTGCGTCGGCCATAGCGATCAGCCATTTCACCCCAGAACAGTCCGCCAAGAAGCGAACCTACAGACAATTTCGACTCTTGCTATGCCCAATGTGATACAGAACCAAATAAACAGATGTATATCCATACAGACAGACAGACAGACAGACAGACAAACAAACAAACAGACACAGACAGCAAGCCAGACGGACAGACAGACAGACAGACAGACACCCAGACCTCTAGACATACAGACTGACTGACAGTTAGACAGACAGACGAAACAGAGACAGACAGACGAAACAGAGACAGACAGACAGACAGGTAGGCAAACAAGCAGACCAGGAAGGTCAAGATGGAGGCAGACACACATCTAATGTACAAAGGTAGACAGATGTACAAAAATAAAATGAAAACACAGTCAACCTACCCATGAAGTAAATGGTAGACGCCACGTTAATAAGAGCTCCGCGTTCGCAGATCAAGTTCATCTGTAAAAAAGAAGACGGTTCAATCAACGGACCATGATGCTTCAGCAATCACTGAAGTACCTACGTCTGCGACAATCGACCACTGTCGGTCGGGATAATAGTAGACATATCCCGATTTACACGGGGTCGAACAAAGCGCTGAATGGTTGGTCCGTATCGCGGATTGATTCATCATGCCCGCTTCCGCGGAGAAGTTCCCATCGGAGACATTACCAGCCAGTCCGACGACATCGGCGTCCCAATCGCGGCAGCGAACCTCCGTCG
>LRSR01002929.1:9728-22688 GCA_001579985.1 Hypsibius dujardini
TCAATCAACCAATCAATCAATCGATATCAAAGCCGACTGCACGTCTTCAATTCATCAATCAACCAATCAATCAATCGATATCAAAGCCGACTGCACGTCTTCAATTCATCAATCAACCGTAGCAATCACCACTAAAATTCAACTAACTCCCCTACAGGCCACCCCTAGCTATTCTCACGAAAGGGCCACGCGCCACCACTCGACTTGCCAGAATAAACTACAAACCTACATGTTTTTCACGTAATCCCTGTGTCCGGGGCAGTCGGTGTGTGCGTAATGGCGTAACGGCGAGTCGTATTCCACATGCGTGGCGTTGATGGTGATGCCCCGGCGTTGTTCCTCCGGCGCCTTGTCAATCTGGTCGTAGGCGACAAATTTGGCCAAACCTGTCTTTGCCTGCACCCTGGTGATGGCCGCGGTCAAGGTGGTCTTGCCGTGATCCACATGGCCGATCGTCCCGACGTTGCAGTGGACTTTCGCTCGAGCAGCAGCCACGGGAGCATTTTTCGCCGCCGCAAACGATACATTGCAAGTGGAAAAGGCGCTGATGAACTTTGGAAAGTCGGACTTGGACAGCAGATGCCGGTAGAATTTGTGCAGAGCTACGGAAGTTGCCATTTTATAGAGAAACAAATCTGAAAAATGTTGAATTTAACGGAAAAGCCGTCGATCGATTGATTGATTGATTGGTTGGCTAATAGGAAACTCCGTCCTTCGAATATAAGCGTTATTGTTCGGATATAAGCACAGCTGTTCGATATATACACTAATGTTCCAAAATAGATGACATCGTTCAATATCACGCTCTATGTTCGGCTTTGAAAGTCAGTAGTCCCATTCCAGTCTTCCATCGACCCATGTAACAGGAATGGGCCGGTGGGCCTGTGGCTTTTGGTCTGATAGACCACGTGGACTTGACTGCGGCATTGCTTTTCTCACTTGTTTTCTCACAGCAAAAGCAGCTGAGGAGCTCTTGTCTTCGCAAATCTTCCGGTTCTCCACGCTTTTTGACTTCGCTCCCGACATCCGATTTTGTCATCATCATGAAGATCATTCAGAGTCATCAGGATGTTGTCGTGCCGAAAGGAGGTAAGACGTGCGTGTCGTTAAAGTCGAGATTTAATTTCGCCAGGAATTTTCTTTTTATTCCCTGCTGAGGAGGTCTTCGTCTCGAACATCTCGCACAAAGTCCGAAAACAGGCGAATCACTGTTAAAATGAGATTTTGAGGGGCTTTTCTATAGAGTTAGATGAGCAGAGTCGGGGAATGAGACAATGGGATGGGTTTTTCGTTGGGAAACAACGTCAATCGGATTTTCTTCTCCTGACTCAAAGTTCCCCACCTCCTACTCTTCGTCGTTTGCTAATCGTAATTGAGGTTGCCCAGCTGTTAATTATGCGGCGAATTCAGCAATAATTAATCGAAAAATAGAGTTGATAGAGTTCTAGATATTTCGCTAGACTTAGCGGAGATGAGTTTTCATAGATAGATAGATCGCTTGATTGATTGCTTGATTGGTCAGTCGATTGATCAGTTGATTGATCGGTTGATTAAAGAGTTTGATTATATCTAATATTCCTGCTCGTTATCTTTGCAGTGGAGGTCTCCGTGTCGAAGCGCGCCGTGACCGTCAAGGGTAAGCGCGGCACCCTCAAACGCGAATTCCAACACATCCAAGTGGATATGTACAAGGTGGGCAAGCAGCGCGTCCGAGTGGAGAAGTGGTTCGGTGTGAGGAAGCAGCTGGCAGCAGTGCGGACAGTGTGCACCCACATTGAGAACATGATCAAAGGAGTGACCCTGGTGAGTTCTCGGCACTGATGCTTTTGTATGTTTGTATGCATTTCGAGGTGGAATTTGACGTTCGGGCTGTTGTGCGCGACAGGGTTACCGGTACAAGATGCGCTCGGTCTATGCCCATTTCCCCATCAACGCGTCCAGCCAGAAGAGCAACACCGTCGTGGAGATACGCAACTTTCTCGGCGAAAAGATTATCCGCACCGTCAACATGGCACCGGGTGTGACATGCATCAACTCACCCGACCAGAAGGATGAGCTTGTGCTGGAAGGCATTGACCTGGAGTTGGTCTCACAATCAGGTCAGTAGATATTTCAGTCATGGGTCGCTTGATTGATTGAGTTAGCGGTTATAACACAGTAAACATTCAGTGGAATTTTTGCCTTTGTCATCGAAAGGAATCGATTAAAAGAAATTTAGATGACAAAAGGCAAAACTGAGGGAGATATGGAAGTTGCAAGTTGGGGCAGAATCAGCCAATCAACTGTTGCAATCCCATGCGCAATGCACGAGGTGCTGCGCAATGCACAAACACGTCAGTCATTCTACCAACCAACTGTAGAGAGGAAGGCAACGCTGATACCGCTACCCAATCAATCAATCAAGCAGCGGTTTTATTAATTTTTAATCTGGACCGAAAAACAACAGCCGTTGGCCAATTTTGTACGTTGTGCACTGTCCCTTGCGCACTTCGTGCATTGCGCATGGGACTGAAATGGTTGATTGATTGATTGTACCCCAACTTGGAACTGTCCTTTCTGGATGGACCTGTGTGCGTGGTTCTTGGATCATTCTAACGCGTTCTTGTCTTTGTTGCAGCTGCCCGAATCCAACAAGCGACCACAGTCAAGAACAAGGATATCCGGAAATTCTTAGACGGAATTTACGTGTCTGAGCGAACAAACATTGAGAAAGCCTAAACGAGGCGGTTGTGTAGTCTCTTGATATTTCTTTGGAAAGAGAGAAAAACGAAATCCTGCTCGCTACCTTCTCGTTCGCTAAAGCCAGACAGTCTTGTCTCTTGCTTCGTCGCGAAGGAAGTCTTACATGGGAGGGCTCAGGGACGTCTCCCCTTCCGATACATCCCCCACTAACACAACGCAACGGTGGTGTCGCGTAATTTAATTCAGCACACATTCTGCACACCGCTACGCGAATACACAACAAGGCTGAAACGACAGCACAACAGGAAAGAGGACTACTATACAGGGTTTATTCAAGATATGCACGTAAAAGGCTTGCTCGATCAATAGACCAAAGCAGAACGAATCAATCAATCAAGCGTCCGCTGCCGCAGCTTGTTCGATCACTGGACCAAAGCAGAACGAATCAAGCAATCAAGCGTTTGCCGCCGCTCTTTTGCCAAACGGATTAAGACGTGTAGTCCAACTTCTGGAAAACGAAACCATTCTGTGCATTGAGACGACGAAATGAATATTGTGTAGTGGTTACAACTGCCAATTAGTAATTACCCGTCAGAATCCTTATCATGACCCTCCAACTTGAGCTCTGAAACAAACAAACTGCAATGAAACTGAGAGTCACCTCATCTCTGGGTCTTCGCAATTTGTTTCATGAGTCATGTTAGCGAATGCGGATGGATGAACACCACACTAGGTCAGGTCAGTGCTTTCCTGTCAGTGAGTCCCAGTCAGTGAGTCCCAGTCAGTGAGTCCCAGTCAGTGGGTCCCTGTCAGTGGGTCCCTGTCAGTGGGTCCCTGTCAGTGGGTCCCTGTCAGTGAGTCCCTGTCAGTGAGTCCCTGTCAGTGAGTCCCAGTCAGTGAGTCCCTGTCAGTGGGTCTCTGTCAGTGGGTCTCTGTCAGTGGGTCCCAGTAAACATGTGTCTGGCTTGGTTGCTTTAATTTAACTTAAAGCAGCACTCTGTCTGTTTGTTTGACCGCAAAAATCTGCGGGACGGCAACGTACTGTGCAGTTCCAGTAGGAGCTGCTCCCTGAAGACCTCCTTTAAGGGGACCGGCGGAGCGTACTGCTCAGCGTTGTACTTTGCCTCCGCTTGCTCCAAACTCAGCCCCACCCACGCGGCCTCCTCTTCCTAAGGTACAACGCATCGGTCAAAACTAAAAAGCAATGGAACCTCCACTGCCGGCGAGCAAGCGGAATGGAAAACAAATACCGGTATGGTCCAAGCTTTGTATTTTTCCCGAATTCTAGAGTTCTTTTCGGGGTCATCCGGATACAAGTCTCCCGCCGCTAGTTTACGTAGCACTTCCCCCTTTAGTCGCAGGCCGAGTCGAGACTGTAGGTCCACCTCATGTGTCTGTAGAAAGAGCAGATGAAAAATCAGACAACGGATTCTTTGTCTCGGAAGCAGGAAGCAGGAAGCAGGAAGAAGGTTTCCGGCCTTTTTAAATACGCTTTTCAAAGAAGCTTTTTAAATTGTAGTCGAAATACGTTTTCGCTGACAAATATTAACTTTTAAACCGAATTACCTTCAAGAGGTAAAAGTCAAATCCCTTGGCCTCCTCAATCAGCTCCAGTGTCCGCTGTGTGACAATGGTCAGCAGATACTTGTCCAACACCTCACTGTACAGCGTCACCTGCGAGAGCTTCGGATACCACCATTTTGCAGTCCTGCCGAAAATAAAATTCCCATTTAGAATTCTCAGCTCAAATCGTACATGAGCCAAATATCAATCTCTAATGCGCTTTCTGATATTCGATCATTCAGTCGAACCAATCAACCAATCAACTGAACATCGTTACAGTCTAATCGAATGGCAAATTATCGCTTAGGAAATCAATCAATCAACTGACCATCGTTACAGTCTAATCGAACAGCAAATTATTGCTTAGGAAATCAATCAATCAACTGAACATCGCAACAGTTAATCGAATGGCAAATTATTGCTTAGGAAATCAATCAATCAACTGTACATCGTAACAGTTAATCGAATAGCAAATAAGAAAATTATTGCTTAGTCAGGAAATCAATCAATCCACCAAATTCATATGAGGAGAAATACGGTTATTCGTTGTAAACAGAAAAATAATTATTTTTCTAATCTTTGCGGTTAGTTAAAGAAAGAGAACGTGATTTCTATTCGAGAAAGTGAATTAAAAAAATATCAGATAAAATACTGGAAAACAAAATTAAATACAAAGTCAGGCAATCAACCGATGAGAACAGAAGAAAATATAGGAAAGAGCTGACTACACACGTGACCAAAACCTTGCGCTAATCAAACTAAGCCGTGCAACTCGTTCCATGCAGGGCTGTATGCACAGCGCGAGTGAAATGGCTTAACTCGGTTGGTGCAAGGTTTTTGCCGCGTGTGTAGCTTTCTTGCAGAACTCACTTTTTCATATATGGCGCATCCAGTCGTTTGATGAAGCCTTTCACCATCCCCTCGCCGCCCCACAGCCCGTAGTGCGACTCCGGAGGGAACATCGGCAGAATCGGGACGGTGTCTTCGATCCGCACTCTGTATACAGGAGGAACGCAAAACTCAATTTCAACTCAAATCAAGCATTGCAATATTTTTTCCTCATAGCGGAAATTATTTATTCAACAGTATATTTAAATTCAAAAACGTTATTGAAATTAGGGATGCGATCAAACAATCAAACGATCAAAGCATGAAATGAAATCAAAACAATCAAACAATCAAACAATCAAATCAAACAATCAAACAATCAAACCACATCAAATCAAACAATCAATCAATCAATCAAATGGAGGTCCGTTTGATTTGATTTCTCGATTTAACTTTAAAAATGGTACTTCTTTTTCGGGAAATTTTTCATTCGTTACGAAATGTCAACGAAAAATTGACCCACTACTGTATTTTAAAAGTTAGTTATATCAGTACTAGTAGTTTAATCTTTTCATTAAGCACTTCTGTGGATGATCATTTGGCATTACAAGACCAGACAATTTTGAGCGAAAAATTGCATTTTAAGTCAAAAGAAACGAAAGAAATGTCCGTTGTTTGATCGCATCCCCTAATTGAAACCGTACATTTCTCCGATCTCCGGGTCGTATTCATACGGCACCTCCACCGGCTTGTAGTGCACCGGGACCGGCTCCTGGTGGCGCCGTTCCATAAAGCGCCGTTGAAAGTGCGCCGGGTACTTGGCGAACGGCTGCGGATCATCCAGGTTGTGGACGAGGGTCCTGTTGACGCGCCGCTGGATGGTGATGAACTGCTCGGGGGTCGCCTTGCGGAGCCACCAAGGAACGCGCATTGTGAATCAATTCAACTGGCTGATTGATTGATTGATTAATTCGCAGTAACCGGCTGATTGATTGATTGATTGGCAGTAACCGGCTGATTGATTGATTGATTGGCAGTAACTGGCTGATTGATTGATTGATTGATTCGCAGTAACTGGCCGATTGATTGATTGATTCGCAGTTGTAGCGAGTGGATAGAGTGTGCCTCCGCCTCCTGATCGTCTTAGGGGACTGATGAGTAGAAGACTGACGTATGACTGAAATAATCGACTTTAAAGCAGAATTATGGCAGGCAATGATTAATTTCAGGCAGAGAAGATTCGCACACAAAACAAAATTAGATGTGACACACGTGAAAAATTAAATGAAGCACAAATAAAAATCCTTGCTCGAACAGTTTGTCCGTGTTCCTGCAGCTTTCTGGTTTGTTCCTGCTTTACTAGACTTGTTCGTATATCTTTCCGATTTGTTCATGCATTATTCGAATGCATGATAATGAGCGTTTCATGAATCTTTCGTACTCTTTTCTGCGTCTTACGACCAACAAATCACAGATTTTTTTTTGGGATTTTTTTTGGGATTTGATGAAATGGACACTCAGTCAAAGCCGGGATTGGAGGTTGACTCAAGCGTCGGGCTCTCGGGAGGCACCCAGCTGAAGATGAACCACCGGATCAATAATAATAATAATAATAATAACAGCCGTATTCCCACCAGCTCCTCCGGACTCGATCTCATTGAGGAATCGCAAGACGCGGCGTCCGCGGCGGATGCGAAAAAAATGGCCAGCTTAAAGCTCTTTGATGATCTCAGTATTTTCGACGATGTCGACCACAAAATGAAGGAGAATTTGGACAACGAATTAGTCAAAACGGCCTTGGATCAGGTGTGTAGCGGTTCGTGCGATCGGTTGCTTGATTGATGAAATTTCAAATAAATATTTTATCGTTCATCCATTGTCGTTTGATTGATTGATTGATTGTTTGATTGATTGAATCAATGAATAGCTTACTTGCTTATTTTTTCCCTTCATTCAATTACCTGCTCCTCGTTTTTTGCACGAAGGGCATTGATATACGGGAGTATGTCGCGGATGTGGAGGCGGAATTGCGGAGGGTGGAGGATTTCGCATTAACCGATTACATCAAGGAAGCCACCAACATCGCTTCGCTGCATTATCAAATCAAATCCTGCGACAATGCATTGGAGGTGAGTTTCGTGATCGCTTGACTACTTGGAGGAAGAAATAGTTGGTATTGTAACGGATAGATGGTATTAAATTTTCTGTGTTATAATTTGCAAGAATTGGTTGAAAAATAACGTCTTAAACGGTCATTGTTGTTTGACGGTTGAATGGCTTAATCAATCAATCAACAAGGTGACTGCAATATTCAATCAATCAATCAACAACTTGACTGAATTAATCAATCAATCAATCAACAATGTGACTGCATTAATCAACCAATCAATCAACAACGTTACTGAATTCATCAATCAATCAATCAACAAGGTGACTGCAATATTCAATCAATCAATCAACAACTTGACTGAATTAACCAATCAATCAATCAACAATGTGACTGCATTAATCAACCAATCAACAACGTTACTGAATTCATCAATCAGTCAATCAATCGATCGAGAACGTGGCCGAATGAGATGCATCTGATTTGATTGATAGAATAGATAGAACTCCGGTAGTACGATTGCCAACCTGGCGCAAATTTCATTAGTTATAGGCTTAGAAACCCTATGTTACTTATAATTTCTATATATTAGTTCATATTTAATAAGAAATTTTTTCACTAATTAAAATAACCAGGGTTTTTCATCTTAGATCAACTTGTTTTTATCTTACTCACTTGGGAAGACTTTCAAATGTCAAACTCAGAATCGCCCCTCACTATTTTTATGAGATAATCCCATATTTATGATGAACACAGTTTTTTTTATTTCTTCGGTGTGGTAGCAGAGAATTTTATTGGCGGAATTTCAAAGTTTCAGTTTAATAGTAAAAAGTGCAAGAGTTCCTCTGCAAATCGACCGATTGATTGATTGATTGATTGGTTTAGCACTCGTTCATTGTAATTGATTGATTGATTGGCTTAGCCCTCGTTCATTTCAATTGATTGATTGATTGCGCAGGTTTTCCGCACCGCGTGTGATCAATTGACTGATTGATTGATTGGCTAGAGTTCTAACTTGACTAATTGATTGCTTGATTGAATCCATTTTGACGCTATATCATTGGATTGACTGCTTCATTTACCACTCTTGGCTAGAGCTCAAAATATACAAGCTCAATCAATCGATCAATTGACTAAAAGGCTGCATGCTCAGCTGTGGTCAAGAGCGAGTACGCGCGGTGACTTAATTCGGCTCAAACTCGGACCACCTTTTTAGGCTCGAAGTCTGCCACCCAAAATTGTGACAATGTGTGTATAGTAATAATAATAATCACTGTTTCGTCCTGTTGTTTTCCAGGTCATTGAGGATATGCTGCAGTCCTTCCGGACGAATCTCGGCAACATCAGCACGGAAATCCGCTGGCTGCAGACTCAGTCCGCCAACATGAGTGTCAAACTGAAAAACCGCCAGGCGGTCCGCAGCGAGCTCAGCCAGTACATCAACGAGCTGGCCGTGCCGGAGTTCATGATCCGGCAGATTGTCGAATGCCCCGTCACCGACCAGGTTTTCGTCGAGCAGCTCCATGAACTCAACCATAAAATCGGCTTCGCCAAGCAGCAAGCCTTCCAGGTACGGATGTGTTAATTTTGGTGTTGGAAACAATCAATCAACCAATCAATCGACCATTCGCCCATCACCGTTCAAGTCAATCAACCGATCAATCGACCATTCGCCCATCAGCGTTCAAGTCAATCAACCGATCAATCGACCGTTCGCCTATCAGTGTTCAAGTCAATCAACCAATCAATCGACCATTCGCCCATCACCGTTCAAGTCAATCAACCAATCAATCAACCATTCGCCCATCAGCGTTCAAGTCAATCAACCGATCAATCGACCGTTCGCCTATCAGTGTTCAAGTCAATCAACCAATCAATCTACTATTCGCCCATCAGTGTTCAAGTCAATCAACCAATCAATCAACCGTTTATTCGCCAATATGGTAACGTTACGTGTCTTGTGGCACAAAATCAATCTCACTTTGCGCGTACTACACCAAATCAATCAACGGTTGGCAAACCGTTGTAATTTTCTGCCTTTAATGTATTACAGCGACATAATTATATTTTCAGGACGCGCGGTCGGCGCACGACGTTCGCGATGTCCTCCTCAAACTGCGCGTCAAAGCGACCGCCAAGATACGCGACTACCTGCTGCAGAAGATCCAGCAGTTTAAAAAGCCCATGACCAACTACCAGATGGCGCAGAATTCGATGCTGAAGTTCCGCTTCTTCTACGAGTTCCTTCTCAACAGCGAACGGGAGATCGCCAAGGAGGTCCGGGACAGTTACGTTGATACGACCAGCAAGATATTTTACTCATATTTCAAGCATTACTGGACGCGGTTGGCCAAACTGCAGTTTGACGATCTGCCGTTGAAGGACGACCTCGTCGGGACAGATGAGTCCTCAAAGAAGAGCTTCTTTACCACTCAGCCAAAAATGAAGGCGCCAGTTTTTTCACTGGGTGAACGAGGTGTGATTCTTCAACAGGCTCATCTGGAGGGTCCGGTTCTGGTCGAGCACACAGCTTCGCAAGTAATGCAGAAACAAAAACAACGGCATGTGGGCAGAAAGACAGACAGGCAGACAGGCAGACAGACAGACAGACAGACAGACAGACAGCAGACAGACAGACAATCAGATAAAAAGGCAGGAAGGCTGACAGACATGTCACTGACTGATGAGTCATAGTGAGCCGTAGACACGCTTGATTTCTGTACTTGTCTACCTAACGGAAGTTTGCGTTTGAATTAATAGCATTTTTAACTTATACCATCAGGCAAACCAGAAGTTTCCATTTGAAGTGCTCTTCCGGAGCATCCAGTGGGCTTTGGTAGACAACGCCAGCCGGGAGTACCTCTTTATCATCGATTTTTTCATGATGAGCGGACAAGCGGCGCAGGATTTGTTCACACAAATCTGGGGAAAGACGATGCTCGTGATGCTGAAACAGCTGGAGGAATTTGTGTCCGTCAGTTACGACTCTATTGGGCTTTTTCTCTGCATACAGATTGTGGAAAAGTACAAAGAGACACTGGCCAAGCGCGATGTTCCGGCGCTACAGCCGTACTTCGAAGCTGTTCAACAGGTAGGTACTCGCTCACAAGCCTTGTAGGCACATTCTTCCTTGCCTCTTAGTTCTGTTCTCCCGTTGTGTGTTTTGTTGTAAGTTTGCATGTCTGCCTGTCTGTCTGTCTGCCCGCTTGTCTGTCTGTCTATCTGTCTGTCTGCCTGTCTCTCTGTTTGTCTGTCTGTTTGTCTGTTTATCTGTCTGTCTGCTTGTCTCTCTGTTTGTCTGTCTGTTTGTCTGTTTATCTGTCTGTCTGCTTGTTTGTTTGCTTGTCTGTCTTTCGGTCTGTGTGTGTGTGTCTGTGTTCGTTAGACAGACTAACCATCGATCTTTGTCTCTCTCTCTGGATGTCTGTCAATGTGTCAATTTCTGCCTGTCTAACTATCTTTTCTTGTTTGAGATCTTGTCACCACGACTAGACTTCGTGCTGGACCTGAATGTGCAGAGTCTCAGGAATGCCGATCCCTCGGGATTCAAGATCACCTCTCAGCCTCACTACATCACCCGGCGGTATGCCGAATTAGTCGCGGCCATGATTGTGATTAAGAATCAAGGGCCGGATAACGCACGCGTGACATCGCTCATCAAGCAGATGCAGCTGGAGATGGACAGCCTCGTGATGCGGATGGCCGCGGAGTTTGGCGATCGCAAGTTCCAGCTCATCTTCATGATTAACAATTACGACGCCATTTGGTCGGTGATGCAGGAGCACATGCAGCAAGAGGACTCGCGGGACACCGAGGCCGTCAAGGCGGTGCTGGGCCAGCGGATCAATGACTTTGTCGAGCAGCTCCTCTCACCGTACTTTGGACCCATGATCGAGTTCATCAAACACAGCGAGGTGGCGGTGGATCGCGGCCAGCCAGAGACCGTGAAGCTGGACGAGAGTACGTCCAAGACTAGGGGATGTCTGTCTGTCTGACTGTCTATCTGCCTCTCTGTCTGTTTGACCGTCTGTCTGTCTGTTTGTCTGTCTGTTTGACTGACTGTCTGTCTTTCTGTCTGTCTGTCTGTCTGTCTGTTTATCTGTCTGTCTGTCTGTTTATCTGTCTGTCTGTCTGTTTGACTGTCTGTCTGTCTGTCTGCCTGTTTATCTGTCTGTTTATCTGCCTGTTTGTCTGTCTGTCTGTCTGTCTGTTTATCTGTCTGTTTGTCTGTCTGTCTGTCTGTCTGTCTGTCAGTCTGACTATCTGTCTTTCTGTTTGACTGTCTGTCTGTCTGTCTGTCTGTTTGTCTGTTTGTTTGACTGTCTGTCTGTTTGTCTTGACTGTCTTATCTCGTGTTGTCTATCAGAGTTTCCTTTCTGTTGCAGAGAAAATTGGTAGTATCATTCGCGGATTCAATGCCAACTGGAAAAAGGCCATGGACGATATCAATGCGGAGGTGATGCGCACATTCAACAACTTCAAACAAGGCACTAATATACTTCAGGTGAGATACTAAGTAATACTGGGACTTCAAATTCGTCGGCTTTAAGTTTTTTTGTCTTGTTTTTAGACTGCCCTGACGCATTTGGTGCAATACTACCATCGGCTCCATAAAATCCTCTCCCTCCCGCAGTTCAAAAATTTCGCCGTACGCAACGAACTGATCAACCTTCACCACTTGATGGTGGAGGTTAAAAAGTACAAAACCAGCTTCTGATTGTACAAACATTTCCTATTGACACGCGGAAGGGAAAGTCCCTCGCGGCGAACCGGCCTGTTACTGTGATCTTTACATATTTTTAATCAGTTAAATAGTTAATCTACTCATGGAATAACTCTTTCGCGTTATCATTCCGCATGGTGAGTCGGTGTCTTAGAACTTTCTTGGCACGTGTGGATTCCGGGCGTCAAGGACCACGAAGGTTGGAGATACCGTAATTTTATCAATTTAAAGTAAAAACATCGTGCCCAGCTTCCGTTTTAATTGTTTCTAATCCTATGAGCACATTGGCTGTATCTGTTAAGATAAAAGGACTACAGTGTGGATTAGATGAGACGTGTCTGTCTATCTGCCTGACTGTCTAGCTGCCTGTCTACCTGTCTGTCTCTCTGCCTGACTGTCTAGCTGCCTGTCTAGCTGCCTGCCTGTCTACTTCCCTGTCTGTCTGTTTGTCTGTCTGTCTATCTGCCTGACTGTCTAGCTGCCTGTCTAGCTGCCTGCCTGTCTACTTCCCTGTCTGTCTGTCTGTCTGTCTGTCTAGTTGCCTGGCTATATATAGTAATGCAATAGTGAACTAAATCATCGTCTCAGTTGGAGGTCATCTCACCTCACAGCTGTCGAAGTCTTGCTGTCCGTACGTGCGAACAACCTCGTAACATCCGTTTCGACCTCGCAGTCACGGCCACGCTCCCACAAAACTATATCGGACTGCGTTCCTTTTTATTATTTACCTAGTCTAATCTACCACAAACAAACAATACATCCTGTTAATACAGTCGACCGTTGTTCTGAGAAGTCGTATCAGCAACCAACTGGAAACACGGGCCGGCCTGTTAAAGTGCTCTAACTGTTCCATACAAAAATGTTCCAAATGCTCAGAAAAAATGTTTCAAATTGTTCGGTTTTTGTTCCTGTTCCAAACGGTTCCGTTTCTGTTCCTGTTCCAAACGGTTCCGTTTCTGTTCCTGTTCCAAACTATTCCGTTTCTGTTCTTGTTCCAAACGGTTCCGTTTCTGTTCTTGTTTCAAACTGTTCGGTTTTTGTTCCTGTTCCAAACGGT
>LRSR01002932.1:0-12964 GCA_001579985.1 Hypsibius dujardini
CAGACAGACAGACAGACAGACAGAAAGTCAGTCAGATAGACAGTCAGTCAGATAGACAGTCAGTCAGACAGTCAGTCAAATAGTCAGTCGAATAGACAGTCAGTCAGACATTCAGTCAGTCAGACAGACAGACAGTCAGTCAGAGAGACAGACAGACCGACAGAGAGCCAATCACGCGGGCAGATAAACGGGCAGATAAACGGGCAGATAGGCAGGCAGACAGACAAGCAGACGGGTAGATAGACAGGCTTACATGCAGACGGACCAAGGATTTATGGATGTACGTATGTTCCTTCATAGGAGAAATTTTGCTCTTTTTGGATGCTCATATTGAGACCACCGAAGGATGGCTCGAACCGCTAGTCACTCGGATCGCCGAGGACAAAAAACGCGTCGTCTGCCCGATCATCGATGTTATTTCCGACGACACATTCGAATACATCACCGCTTCCGACATGACCTGGGGTGGCTTCAATTGGAAGCTCAACTTCCGGTGGTACACCGCACCGAACCGCGAGCTCGTTCGCCGCAATCACGACCGGACGCAGCCGCTGCAGACGCCGACCATGGCGGGCGGCTTGTTCGCCATCAATCGAGACTACTTTTACGAGCTCGGCGCCTACGACGAAGGCATGGACGTGTGGGGCGGGGAGAATTTAGAGTTCAGTTTCCGCGTGTGGCAGTGCGGCGGGACGCTGGAGATTGTCACGTGCTCGCGGGTCGGGCACGTCTTCCGAAAGTCGACGCCGTACAAGTTCCCGGGGGGAACAGCCACTGTGATTAATCACAACAGCCGGCGGGTGGCAGAGGTTTGGATGGACGAGTATAAAGAATTCTTCTACGCGATGAATCAGAACGCCAAGAGCATTGCGTTGGGGGATATTTCCGAACGGTTGGCCAATCGGGAGAAGTTGGGATGCAAGAGTTTCCAGTGGTATCTCGAGACAATTTACCCAGAATCGATCATTCCGGTGAAATTCAAGAGCCTCGGTGAAATCAAGAATCCGTCCACAAATCGGTGTCTGGATACTTATTCGCGAAAAACAGGTATGATCATCCTTTCATTCTGCCTGCCTATTGTCCTTCCGCTTGATGCTCTTCCTACGTATCTCTGTATCTACCAATACGTTGTCTGTCTGTCTGTCTGCCTGTCTGTCTGCCTGTCTGTCTGCCTGTCTGCCTGCCTATCTGTTTGACTGTCTGTCTGTCTATTTGTCTGTCTGCCTGTCTGCCTGCCTGTCTGTCTGCCTGGCTGCCTGTCTGTCTGTCTGTCTGTCTGTCTGTCTGTCTGTCTGTCTGCCTGCCTATCTGTCTGTCTGACTGTCTGTCTGTCTGTCTGTCTGTCTGACTGTCTGTCTGTCTGTCTGTCTGTCTGACTGTCTGTCTCTGTCTGTCTGTCTGTCAGTTTGTTAATAGTTGTCTGTGCATAGTTCATTTGTCTCTCTTTCTCCATAATCTGTCTCCCTGTCTGTTTCTATTGTTAGTTTCTATTCGCGGATACTTTTAATATTGCATTTTATTACTTTTTGCAGGTGAGCCTGTCTCATCCAGCATGTGCCACGGCTTTGGCGGTAACCAGGCGTGGGCCTTCACGGCCAACGGAGAGATTGAAAATGACGAGTTGTGCTTAGACACGTCCAGCTCATCCACGCCGATTCGGATGAACACGTGCCATCGCAGGAAGGAGTATCAGGAGTGGAAGTACGACCCGGCGACAAAACAGATCGTCCACGTAATATTTAACATGTGCCTCAGCGCGGCTGTGGACACCAGCAGTCCGGACGGCATGCGGGTGTATCCTTGCCAAACCGGTGATGCCCTCCAAGTGTGGGAGGTGGCAGGATATAAGAGTTAATAGTATTTATTGATACAATATTGATTGATTCATATATTGGTATGATATGATAACCGGATATTTGGTCTTTAACAGTTTTGTTTGAAATTATTTGCTGCGCTTCCGCCTCTCTTTGTTGGTTCTTTTTTTTACCGATTTCCCCCGAATTGCGTTGCACCCACTTCACCTACTACTACCTCAATGGTTTTGTTTGTTTCGGCCTTAAAATTTGACAAAAGAGTGCCCTCCGGTTCAGGTTCAGCTTATGCTAAAACTTAAAGGTACAGTACTCGCGCACTCTAGGAAAGTCAATCAATCAATCAATAGCCCGATCAAGCAATGGGACGTGTGCTTATCTAACAAAGTGCGCACGGCGATGTGCGTGCCCTGTGACAATATGCAGTGCACACTGCGCGCCATGCACCAGCATTTCGGCTTATTTATTTCCAGCACTCTTGGAAAGTTCTGTCCGTATACCATTTTAATCAATCAATACTCCGATCAAGCAATGAGACGTGTGCTTATCTAACAAAGTGCGCACGGCGATGTGCGTGCCCTGTGACAATGTGCAGTGCACACTGCGCGCCATGCACTTGCATTTCGGCCTATTCATCTTTCAAATTATTTTATTCTTCAGCAAATTTCAAAACATTTTCTCGATCTCCCCGAATTCTGTTAGTCAGCCAGAATTTCTTACCGCTCGACGCAAAAATGATCATTCCTGTACGCTGCTTCACTTGTGGAAAGGTGCTGGGCGACAAATGGGAAGCCTATCTCAATCTCCTGTCGAACGATTACCAGGTAAGAGAATTTCGGGAAGAATAATTCAAATTTCGGGAAGAATAATTCAAATTCGGCTGGTCAAAGTTTCCATCTGGATTTGCTTTCTAGGAAGGAGATGCCCTGGACGCCCTGAAGCTGAAACGCTACTGTTGTCGCCGGATGCTACTCGGACACGTTGATCTCATCGAGAAGTTGCTGAATTTTGTGCCACTGGAGAAGTGATGATCGCCTCGACGCGCGATGTTTTTTTGCGACACCACCAGCGAATATGTACATTCTGACTCCGCGCTGTTCGATTTCACAAAGATAAAACTTCAAGCTACGGAATTGACAGTGCCCCGACTATTTCGAAGAGATGCCGTTGATTCCGTGCTGTTTCGCTGGAGGAGTTGTCAGCGACCTCGACGTACGATGTTTTTTTGCGACACCACCAGCGAATATCTTCATTCTGATGGGGTTCCTTCTCCGCGCTGTTTGATTTCACAAAGAAAATACGTTTACGCAACATAATCGACGGTGCTGCGGCTATTTCGAAGAGATGCTGTTGATTCCGTGCTTTTTTGCTGGAGGAGCTGTCAGCGACCTCGTGTTTATCGTTGTGAAATCGCACTGCTTTTTTCATGCCTTTCCCTTTCTCAAAGGACGTGAAAATTGTTTTTAAAAATAAGATGGGACGGTAAATCGCTCGTAAAACTGCCACTTCGTTGAATTCCGTTGATTCGAATGGAATTTTAATCAGTCATTGGACGAGGAGAATCGTTTAGTCGGAAGCCATATTCTTGTTTGAGTCTTTCGCAGTTCGCAGTCTTAGAGCAGTATTCGAACCACCAGTAAGAAGAAAGATGACAAAATAAATCGCTAGGAAAACGTATTTCCGCTTTGTCCAATGTAACTAAAGACAGGAAAAAGTCTAAGTGCGCACTTGGACAAACTGATCAATCAATCAATCGATTGATCAGCTGGATCAATCAATCAATCGAATGATCAGCTGTCTGAATCCTCGTCGGTGCCAGAAAAGTCGGAATTGTCCTCTTCATCCGACGAAAGGGCCGGAATAGTTTTCCCTGGAGAGGAACTGAGTTGTTCTTCCGAAAGTTTGCTCGGAGGAAGACTCATCGGGGTCGTCTGATCAGATTGCGAGGGTAATTTCCTCGAGGAGGTCTCCGCTGAAGAAGAAGCCGAGGAGTGATGAGGCTGACAACACTTCGGGCATTTATCCGCATCCGCAGCGCACGGTCGACAGAGAGTGTGATAGGCCTCTTTGATGGTTCTTCCACTACACTTGACACTGCGAAAAGAGCAATTACTCAGCGAAGCCGCAAGAGAAACGCGGGACCTGTTCCGTTTCTCTGAAAAGCGAACTCCTTCTCTTACCAGATCGCAGGTGCCGTGAGTTTTTTGTACTTTTTGAACTTAATTTTCCACTCGATGATGTGGGTGCAGCGTGAACAGAGTCCTTCGATCCTGATGTTGTCCAACTGTTTCGTCACCGCCGTCGTTCCGTAGAGATCCTAAAACAATTACACAGCTATCAATCAATCGAATCAAGCAAGCGAATCAATCAATCAAGCGAATTAATTCATGCAAGTACGTATAGACGCAAAACAATTACACAGCCATCAATCGAATCAATCGAATCAATCGAATCAATCAATCAATCGAATCAATCAATCAAGCGAATTAATTCATGCAATTCCGTATAGACGCAAATCAATGAATCAATCGCTTACAACCGTGGCAAACTCAAATGGAAACGCACCTTTTTGTAAACCGTTTGGTTTTGATATTTTTGAGGTCGGGTACGCTTTGCGTTGCCCTTCTGACTGCTCATGGTTAAAGAGAGTGATGGAAATTAAAGGCGGCGTAGATGTAAGGCGAAAGAGATTTGCTCGGAAAATAATTCCAATGGATAGGAATCTTCAGTAGGATTGAAGCAGCTAATTTGAGTCAATCGCGGCCTCGGTTGCACAATTTGGTAGAGTCGTGGTCCTAAATCAATCAATCAAAATCAAACAGTCAGTTGAGTTTGGTTGTGATTGGTATTAACAACTTCGTTGAGCACATTTCAAAGCAACGTTAAAAACAACAAGCTTAAACACAATTTGGGTTTTTTCATTTATTTTAAACAAATAACAACCATGATAAAAATAATGCCATTAATAAAAAATTTAAAAAATTGTGTAATAGTATTAATATCAGCTTGAATTATTGAAGCAATACTTTACTATAAAGGAGGTTGTGAAAAGTATACTGGAGATTCAAATAAATGGGTCGGTACGATCAGCAACTCATACTTACCTGGACCCGGGATTGTGGCGCTCAAGTATGCCCAACCCTCACTGGAGTGGAACCATTGCACTTCCGGTTCTATGAAGGTGGCCTCTTCGGTCAAAAAGATCGGGGCAGGGGGTCAGAATTTTTGATAGTTGGGGGACTGCGTTCGCGCTATCCCCCTCACAATAAATCAAAGAAAGCTTGTAATTAATTTCGGTCAGGCACATTTGTCGTTCATGGTGTGGCCATGTCGTTGATGAACATCCAACAAGACAAATTTAGTGTTGGACGCCAACGACTTGATTACGAGAAGCGTAATCAATCAATCCATTGCTAGCGACGCCTGTCCCATGACTGGCTTTCCTGATGCAAGAGATAGCGGACTCAAGTGATCAGAATCAAACGTGCGTTCACGAAACGGACATCCGCATCCGTTTAGGAAGCCAGCGAATTTAACCGTAGCGGAGAAATAAAGAGTTATTTGATTTGTCGTTTTTCTGGTGTTGTTTTCGATCAGTTTTTCAGTTACAGAGAACGCTGTTAATTTATTTATTTGACTGGATCAGCATACAGGTAGTTCGCTGTTACTGATGGACCACCTTTTGGGTCACATTAAGGCTCTTCGATTACCACCTGGAATTTGTCCGTTGAACTTTTCCACCGCCATAATCATCATGGTACAAGTAGTCCTTGTTTCTGCAAGTCGCGTTGCATGTTTAGAGTCCGTCACGCGATCCAACACAACCGGTAAAAATGTCGACTCTATTAAGAATATGGACAAAACAAACGAAAAAATTATTTTAACGAAAAAATTATTTCAACGAAAAAATTATTTTACCGAAAAAATTATTTTGACGAAAAAAGTATTTTGACGAAAAAACTATTTTGACAAGGTATTTGCCTTATTCGTTCCCAGAGCCCGTTTTCATACTACCCCATCGCGCGTGCTACTTCACCACGTGGTCTCGTTATCGACCGGTGCCCGGCAAATACCTGCCAGCCAACGTTGACCCCAACCTCTGCACCATTTTAATCTACGCATTCGGACAGATCACCAATAATACAATCAGTACACGCAGTCCGAAAGACGAAGGTTAGTGACCAACAAAAATGACTAAAGATCAGCGTATTGAGCGATTACTGTAGAATGCCGCACAGTTGAGGGGAGCGGCGTTCGGTTAAGCAGAACACTCGATAACTTTGCCCATAGACACAGAAAATAACGCCCGGCCCGTTTATAGCACTACTCTTACAGCCATAATTCTACCCGGTCGGAGAGCTAAAATACGCGTTTGTTCTTCGTCCGAGTAGTGATTAAACTTGACCATTTCTGTGTAGAGGTTTCACGCCGCAGAGATTGAAAACCCAAACGAATCAAGAAATCAACGGCTCGGCTTTTATTTGACATTAAAAAAGCAAACCCAATCAACAATCAACAGGCTTGTGGTCCTACGTTTGCAGCAAATCCAATCAACAATCAACAGGTTGCAGTCTTGTGGTCCTACCGCGCTAATTAAACAATGACCGGGTAAAAGTTATACACATCTTTTCAATACTATCCATGGCTATGCGATGAAGCAGGAGGATGGACGAAAAGTCTCACAGTCAAAGTAGCGTCAGAACTATTCCCCACATACACATCGAACGCTCCCGGCTCGACGGTCATCCGGAACTCCGGATCCAAATAAGCGAGCTCCTCGGATCCCAGAACAAACTCAATCCGACGCACCTCCCCGGCAGTGAGGGAAATCTTTTGGAATGCTTTGAGCTGACGAATCGGTTGCGTGATCCTCGCAACCAGATCGTGAATGTACAGCTGCACCACTTCCTGCCCTTCCCGCTGACCAATGTTACGGACCTCAACACTCACCGTGACACTCTCACCGACTCGAATTCGACTGGCGCTTAAGCGAAGCTCCTCAATGCTGAAGGTGGTGTAGCTCAAACCGAATCCGAAGGGATAAAGCGGCGTCTTCACCGAGTCCAGGTAGTGGGAAGTGAAGGGCGGCGCCGGCTTCGGCGGATTTTTGTGGGCGTAGTAGAGGGGAATTTGACCGACATTGCGAGGGAAAGTGATGGGCAGTTTCCCACTCGGGTTGACATCTCCGAAAAGCACGTCAGCGACCGCTGCCCCACCCATTGTACCTGGATTAACATCAGGTGTTAAAAATCATCAGGCGAAAAGAAATTGTAAAAATATAAAAATACAAATAATAATAAATTTAAATAAAACTTAAATAAAATTTAAATACAATTCAAATAAAATTTAATTTAATTAAAAATATTTTTTTTATTTAGAATTAAACATCCCTAACCTGGATGCCATGTTACTAGAATGGCGGGTGCGTTCTCAGCTAACCACTCGATGGTGAGTGGGCGACCGTTTCGCAACACCACCGCGTACGGCACGCCAAGGTCCGCGACCGCTTTCACCAGGTCCAGTTGCCGTCCGGATAAGTTGAGATCGGTGAGGGAGGCCGCCTCGCCGGACGCGTTCGCCAACTCGCCCACGACGAGGATGACAAAGTCCGCGGTCCTCGCCGCGTCCAGTGCGGCGGGGAAGTCCCTGTCGGAGGGGCAACCGGGTTCGCAGCCTTTCTCGTAGCGGAACACCAGCGGCGCGGATGGGGACCTCACCGCACTCAGCTTGTCGCGAATGCCTTGAAGGATCGTCACCGTGTCCTCCGCTTTCGAGTCGCCCTTCCAGAGATCCGGCATCGTGTCGTCAGCCAGTGAGCCGATCAACGTGAGTGCGCGGATCTTCGCCAGGTTGATGGGCAGGGTTCGACGGTCGTTCTTCAGGAGGACGAAGGACTGCGCGGCCATTTCGCGAGCCGCTTGCCGGAATTCCGCCTTGAAAACCAATTCAAACA
Source organism: Hypsibius dujardini (assembly GCA_001579985.1). Lineage (NCBI taxonomy): Eukaryota > Metazoa > Tardigrada > Eutardigrada > Parachela > Hypsibiidae > Hypsibius > Hypsibius dujardini. The sequence continues at coordinate 7,765 of LRSR01002932.1, forward strand.
GATTCGAATTGAAATCGAGCAAAGCAACCGAGCTTCGAAAAAATTTGACTTGAAATTGAATTTGAGTTAATTTTGTAACGCTGATACACACATGGCCACAATTTTGGGTGGCAGAGTTCGAACCACCATGTGGACTGAGTTTGAGCCACTCTTGGCTAGAACTTGCCACTGCTCTCTCCTGAATCTTTGATTTAATGCCCGACCAAGCGGTAAAATGAGATTGAGCAAGCTGCTCTAATTTCCGCCAAAATAAACAAGTTCAATCAATCGATCAATTGAGTAAAGATTGCCTGGTCACCTTTGGTCAAGAGCGTGTGCTCGCGGTGACTTAATTCGGCTCGAACTCGGACCATTCTTTTTGGCTCGAACTCGGACCACTCTTTTTGGCTCGAACTCTGACCACTCTTTCTTCAAAGTCTGCCACCCAAAATTATGGCCACGTGTGTACCATCCCGACCTTGAGCAGAGTTTGGTTCTCCCGTTGTTCGTCTGCGAACGGAAACGGTCGATTGAATAAGCCAAGTCGGAATTTAGCCCGCAACACATTGCTAACGCGTTCGTTGATCGTCTCGATGGAGACCTGCCCCGCAGCGAGCAGCGCCGCTCCGAACTGCCCGTACGAGGTGCTGGCCATCTCCACGTCCACCCCGACGTTGAGGGCGTACCGTCCGGCCTCACTGAGATTGGCCGCCAGACCGTGGGTAATCAAGTCGGACACCGACAAGAAGTCGCTGACGACCATCCCATCAAACTGCCATTCCTCGCGGAGAACCGTCTGGAGGAGCCATGAGTTCGCGGTGGCGGGGACCCCGTTCAGGTCCATGTAGGCCGTCATGAAGGAGCCAGCACCCGCGTCGGCCGCTGCTTTGAAGGGCGGGAGGTAAATCTCCCGCAGCCGACGCTCACTCATGTCGACGGCGTTGTAGTCGAGTCCTGCTTCCGCGGCTCCGTACGCCGCGAAGTGCTTCGCACAGGCCATGATTTTGTCGTTACGGCTGTAGTCCGTGCCCTTAAAAAATATTGGTCGAAATATTCTGTACAGGCACAGACACAAAACACAGACACAGACACAGACACAGACACAGACACAGACACAGACACAGACACAGACACAGACACAGACACAATTACGAAAAATTTAATTTTTTTTGGTTTTTCAATTAAGTTTCTGTAAATTAAGGAGCCTTAGTTTATTATATCAGATGTGCACGTACTTGGAATCCGCGAACCTGAGCTTTAGCCATCTCCCCGCCCAGGAAAGTGTCCTCGCCGGCGCCCTCCTGGACGCGACCCCAACGCGGATCCCTCGCCAGGTCCACCATCGGTGCAAATGTCCACTGGACCCCGGCGCTGCGGGCCTCCGCCGCGGCGATCGCCGTGGACCGTTCCACCGCAGTGAGGTCCCAGGTCGCAGCGCAGGCCAACGGGATCGGGAAAAGCGTCCGATAACCGTGGATCACATCGAAGCCCAGCAAGATGGGAATTTTCAGCCGAGATTCGAGCGACGCGCTGATGAGCTCGTTCGTGTTGCGAGCGCCACGAACGTTGAGCACACTTCCGATCAGACCGCGTCGAGCGAGGTCCAACATGGCCGGGTTGTGGTCTCCGCTGGTGAAACTTCCGGGCGCCATTTGGAGCTGACCGAGCTTCTCCTGCAGGCTCATCCGATCCAGAAGGTTCCTAATGCGGTCCTCCAAGTCGGCGTCCTTCGCTCCGGAAGAGTCGGCTGCGTAGGAAAGAAGGGTCAAAAGCAGTCGAGAAAGGGCGACATTCTTTCACACGAAAATAATGGATAAATAATGGTCATAATTGAGAGGACACATCGAGCGGAATGTAAACGAACAACAAACAGATGCTTATTTAGCTCGTTCCCAGCACGGTTAGATGACGCGCGATGGGTTGGTCTTGCTACAAAGGTTTGGAGATCAGTCATCGGTTTAGGGGTAATCAATCAATCAATCTATTAATCGAGGTAAACTCATTGTTTCTCAATTTTCTGAGTTCAAAAAATCAGAAATAAATCGGACAAACAAATATGACAATAATTTTGATAAAAAAATTTAAAAAAAATATACTAAAAATGGAAAACGAATAAGAAGCCTTGTGGCTATTTTGATTGATATACGTCACGATTCCATTCCATTCACTAAGACGTGGACACGGTGGAGCGCTTATCGTAGAAACTGTGCGCAATTTATTCTGTCCCTGTAACTGACGTTTTCAAGAACCAACGGCTTGTTTTTCATCGAAATAATTCGGCAGATGAATTGAGTTCCCCGCACTGTTATACGGGGAAGTGCAACTGAAAGTGGCAAAATATTGGATAAATTGTTTTGAAGCTCTTTCATGCCGACCAGTTTGGAAGCAGTGGCGCGCCGAGTTTTGGTTTAAGGGGGGGGTGTTTTTTATTGTATCGGAAATATTTCCGATAGAACGTAAGGAAGGAGTATTGCATGACGATTCTCAATCAATCATAGTGTTTTTCTCTAATGGGGAACCCTTGGGACACTTTTTTTACTTTCGGGGGGGTGGGGGTTAGATCAACAAAACACCCCCCCCCTCGGCGCGCCACTGTTTGGAAGTGTTCAGTTCATTTGATTTTAGTTCAAGCAAAAAATCCGCTAATTATTTTGTGGAATATAAAGTTTATATAAAATTTGGGTGCGAAAAAACCGGTTTTTGACCCGAATTTCTTTCAAGAAAGGTTAAAACTGCGACTTTCGCAGCACTTTTTTCCCACAATATTTTAAACACAAATTTTTGTCTTTCGATTTGGCTTTTTAGATGGCTTAATACGAAGCTCATTTATGTTTCGAACGATCGCAACTGACAGATCTTGAAATTAGTGAGGATTCGGTTTGCGAAATACACTTCAGTCAGGGGTAAAACAAAATGCCAAAACAGCATAAAAAAAACATAAAAAAAAATCAAAATCGAATTTCGGCAGTTTTTTTAAAGTGTCCAAGTGTAGATTCCGACGGAGTAAGCAGAATCAGCCGTCACCGATCGTTTTCACGCGGCTTTTCGGTCCAACGATAAACATTAACAGCATTATTACATCTTTTTATTATTTCATCTTGCATTATCACACATCTGTATGAGCTCTGAACTTGATCGGGGCAGCTTTTTTTTTCTTTTTTTTTGTAAAAGAGCAGTTAAATTTCATTTTCTCAAGCATCCTTTTAGCCTACAAGACTGCATCGTACCGTTTTCGTTAAACGTTAAACAGGCTCAAGCGAACACTCACACTCTTACCTGGCGTCATAAATCCTTCCCCGGGCGACTTGGGCTCCCGTTCGGCGGCATCCTTCTGCAATTCCCTCGCATCCAGCATCTCCACAAAATAAAATACAAATTTAACTGAAAAAATAAAAGTTTTTTTGTAAAAATTAAAATTAATTTGTAAACTTCATAGGTGCGTACTTTATTTATATATATATAATATATAATTTAGCCCTACAATGTTTGCCACTGTGTTTGTCATGTTTCGAGGGAGCACAGGCAGCGAACTTGGATAGAAGTTGGAAGCGCTCAAAACGGGCGAAATCGGAATCGGAAAATTGGATTGTACGTGCACACGATATACTCCGTATCTAATCTTAGAGAACAGCGTATAGTCCACATAGATAAATTGTTTATCGTTGTGGAGGTTCTCCTGATAAGGGCCAGGTCGTCAGTTATTATCTTGCATGTGGGGGTCGATTGATTGAATTAGTGGAATTTCTCCGCAATCGTTGGTTTCAGGGCTCGGAAAGTGAAGTACAGACACGTACAGACACGTACAGACACGTACAGACACGTACAGACACGTACAGACACGTACAGACACGAACAGACACCTACAGACACCTACAGACACGTACAGACACGTACGGACACGTACAGACACGTACAGACACGTACAGACACGTACAGACACGTACAGACACGTACGGACACGTACAGACACCTACAGACACGTACAGACACGTACAGACACCTACAGACACGTACAGACACGTACAGACACGGATCTGTATACGCGCGTTTAGTCTCTATGCTCTTTGCAGATAACTTCAAAGAACTCATCGCACTGCGGCGTCAGCATCCAGATTTCAAAGTGATCCTCAGTGTGGGAGGATGGACACTGTCGTCGCAGTTTCCGCCGATGGCGTCATCCGCGGAGAGCCGAAGGGCTTTCGTCGCTTCCTGCGTGACGAACCTCCGGCAATGGGGCTTGGACGGACTGGACCTGGATTGGGAGTACCCGACCGCAGCGGAAAAGACGAACTTTGCGGCGCTGATTACAGAACTGCGAGCTGCGTTTGATGAAGAATCCGCGCGGACCGGTCGGGTCCGTCTAACACTGGGAGCTGCCGTTGCGGCGGTCAGCACAAAGGGTTACGATATTACAACCATGGCAGAGTACGTACAGTAACCGTATTCCCCCGATCTCAAGGGACAGTTAAGCCCCACCCCCTCCAGTCATCGGCTGACTGTTCAATCGGATTCACTGTGTCGTGATTGGTTGAAATTTAAGCCCAACTTGGCAGCGATTGATTGACTGATTAAGCGGGATTTCTTGACGGACAAATTAGATCAGTTGATTGATTGATTGTAGGTAAACAATAGCAAACGGTGATGAACAGATAAGATCCGGGGTGGATCAAATTAACTGGTAGGGCAAAAAAGTGTTCCTTGAGATCGGAGGAATACGGTAGTACTCGTACTCGTACCGTATCATCGTCAAATACTGTCTGTCGTGTAAAAGATTAACTACAGTCAGCCCCAAGAAGAACTCTGCTTGCACAACACAGGCTGTTTGCGCATAGAGAGAGATGAGGTGCGACAGGTGTAGCAATAAAATATCTTCGATATCAAGAGACGCAAGTAATTGAACCAAGTGGCCCACCAAAAATTGGCTTATCTCGCGATCTCAAAAAACAAATAGCAATTTACCTGTGTATAGGACTGCTACCACTGATGACTTAACCGCAGGGAAACTGCGCAAAGTAGCCAAATTCGAAATCTTATCAGTTGTTTTTGCAGCTTTTCATGACTGTGCTTTTTTCTGCCGTTGCAATTGATTGGCTTGATTTAGTAAAAGTTGTTCGTCAATTGTCCTGATTGGTTGTCAGAAACGGTGCAATTTAGGGCGGAGTTTTCGGTTTGTCTGAACAGCAAAAGTCACGTGAGCAGAGTTCTTCTTGGGGCTGACTGT
>LRSR01002934.1:0-77345 GCA_001579985.1 Hypsibius dujardini
GAGCAACCAACGCCGTTTTGCAGCTGTAAATCAGTATAATCCACGCCGAATACGTTTCTGGTAAAGTATATCGGTATCTCACAAAACTGCAATGCTACATAACAAACAGTTATTAGTACTATTATATGACTCATTTTTGATATTTCGCCACTAGAAATCAGTCAGTCGCATTTCATTTCTGAGATTGTGTAAAAACAGCGTGGCATCGCCTTATTTTCCCCCATATGACGTCTTTTGCCGTGAGCGAACATTTTATATTACGTCAAGACCGCAGCTGGCAGGTGTCAGTTAATCATGTGAAATAGAAAAACAAAACCTGCTTTATCTATTTTCTCCAAATCCAATTTAAAAAAATTCAGTTTTCGGCTCACAGAAAGTCTTCCAGTTAATTCATTTTCAGAATCACATTACAGTCAAATGATCGATTACCAGCAGAAGTTATGCCCGAATTTCGAAGATATTTTTTCAGTAAATATGGCTCCAACTGTGCAAAGAATATTTGAACGAGTAGGTAAACTGTTCATGAACTAATCGTCAGAAGGATTGTTGAAACTTACGTTGTAGACAATGTGCTGAAGCTGAGCAGCGACAATCGCGCGGGCTTCCTGGTACAGCGTTTCCTCATCCCAATCGGGGTTCATTTTACTCAGGGCAAAAGTCAAACTGTTATGCTGCCGCAACCAAAGTGAATGAAGTGTTTGAAGTCCAAGCTATCGAAACAAAATTTTATGCTCAAATTAGGCACGGCCGTTTATGTCTGTAGGTCAAGTTCTTTCTTACATTCACATTACAGCGCAGGTCTCCTAAAAATTCAGTGAAACTGTCATGAACAAATATAGAAAACTATGTGAAAACGCACTTACCAGCAAAAAAACAGGGCTTATCTTTCGCCTGATTAAGGCAAAACATTATGTCGATTCCTGGCAGTAAAGTCTCTCGCGGCCTTTTGGGGAAACGGAATCGATACCGACATACCGCCTGTAATTTTCAAATCTTCCCGTTAATTTTTGTATTTATTTCAGTCGGATTGTCCGAATATCTTTAGGTGAGTTTAATATACAGTAGTAACCATACCTTCTTCAAATGAACGCAGAGGAGGCAAACCGAAAAATGAGTCGTTTCCTTTTGTTCCGTAAACTGTTTTGAGATAGACCAGATAATGGAAGTATATCCCCCTACATTTAGTCGTTGCTCAATTTACAAATACTTATCGAAAATTTACTTTGACTGCCGTCGATGTATGCCGTCTGTTGATTAACCTGTTCACGGTAGCCGAGGTTGCAGCTTGGGGAAGGACCCGAAGTGCTTCGAATGAACTCCATACACGTTTGCCCATGCCTCAAATACAGCCAAACAATCAAAATATGTTAACAATAGGACGGAAAATATTAAAAGAAGTGTCTTACTGCGAGTAAAATGGGTCATCTCTGGGAATGTCGATTGCTTAAGAATTATAGCATGGCGAATTATCATGTGTTACTAAAAAGCGAATATTAATGTGCAAAAACCTACGTGCGCAGAATGGGTTTATTTTGCCGCTTTTGGAACAACAGGCAAAAGGAACCTTTTCATCTCCTTGCTGAGGTTTTGCGGTACTCTAAGTGTAGCCAGGGGGAAAGGTAAATTCAATAATTTGATTGTCAACATTGAATTAAAATATCATATACCGTGATGTCGTGATCCTGGAAGGACAAGAAGAAATCATGAATATCTTTAAGGATTGTAGCAAAATGAATGTGAGCTTACCAGAAATTGACCAAAGTGCATAAACTATAAATGCAAAATAAGCATTAGACGCTAGATTGATAGCAACAATTGCTGCTGCAATAAATGTTCTTCAGCCACACGCACTCAGAAATTTAGAAAAGTTGAACAAGATGAAAAACCCAGTATACAACAAACATATTTGAATGTGGTCACAATATAGACCAAAAAACAAAAGAATTCGGACTACATTATTTTGGTAACCAAACTTTTACTCGCATTTAAATGTGAATGGTTACCAAAATGTTTTCTTCAAATCATGAATAATTAATTGCTTATCTTGAAATGCCAGTTTAAGCTGTGCCGGTTTGAATTGGAACGCGCTTCAGACTTAAAAGACGACGACTGAATAATATTGTTTGAGGGTAGCGTAAAGACGCTGTCATTCTTACCATGGTAGTCCAGGTAGGGGCCGGTCGCACTGTGGTGCCCACCAGGGTGGAGCTAACGAGTCGAGCGCTAGGAAGCGGCTGGTTTCTGGAGCTCCGTCTGGGTAAATTTTCTGAGCAAAAATGCATAAATTCCGAATAAAGCTCAACCCACCGAATAACACTTGGTAATGTAGCGAACAGAACTACGCGTAATTGGAGATTTTACCAGTGGAAAAATAATCGGGATCGAGACGCCTTACGAAAGTCGTGACCGCACTCCCTCTGTTTGGAAAGCAGATATTGTTGCATTTCCCAGAGTGAGTACGATACTTGCTTTTCGCGCATTGTTGCTGCGCGGGCGACGACTTAAGAAAATCCGTAATCGGTACCACAGGTCTGTAACATATTTAATAAACACCAAAATGTTAATATTAATGAACGAAGATCACTTTTCGATAAGTTACTTAACACCAGACTCTTCAAAGTGTGCCTTACATTTCCTTGTCATCACAGACTGCAGTTTTCGTTTTTCTGCCAGTGGTCGCCTGGACGGACGGCATAAGAAGATTTAAACTTGATGGCAGGTCCATCGTTTTCAGCGATGCTCTGGCGTCTGGGGATTTTGCACCTGGCATTCTGTTTCAAACAAAACATCAAAATTACTTTTAATTACGTGGAGATGGGCCGGACAACGTCCAAGATGAATATGGTCAGCAGTCAAATCGCAGAGTAAAACCGTACATTTTAGCGAAAAAATAATTAGCGCAGTTGGTGGGAAAAAAACATGGACAATCTTGAATTCCGTGAAACTTCTTTGAAAAACACCACAAAAATATTTAAACGTGCTATTCTTCTAATAACGTTAATTTAACAACTAAAAATTGTAGCATACAAGACAAAATATGTTTGCTTATCAAAAATGTTTCTTTCATTAGTCGCGTTCGATTTCTCTAAGAGCTCGACCAGTGCAACGCCTAAAATAGCGACGTCTTTCTACTTTTTATTTTACTCTTAGTAGAAGTCGTTAACTGGATTACTTAAGCACCCAATCGAACAGCCTCGACGAGTAATCCTGCTACGTGGCTCTAGAGCTTCGCACGATTGGAAGTTTAGACAGGCAAATTTTAGAAAGTTCTACTGTCCGTTATAAATAAAATATGGAAATATCGAAAACTCATGTATTTTTATGATGGAACGAACGACAACAACAAACGGTACAAACTAAAACGTAGTGAGCAGGAAGGGCCCACCGCATGAGGAAAAATATATATATCGATCGAATAGTTCCAAAAGAAAAAAATCGCTAGAAATTAAAATAAGAACCGAACAGAAGACAGCACATATACAAAAGAAGCAGGAATGCTTAAATGGTATAAGGAAATGGGATAGTGGACGAAAATAATTAAACAAGAACTCCCATGCGTGATAAGGCAAGTTGTTGAACATTAATTAAAATAATAAGCATTGACACACTTGTCCAACAAATGAAAATTATTACAACAGCAGGCAAAATGCGCAATATGGACTCACATTTTTTTGGACAATGAGCTTGCGAAATCCTCCACAACCAAAGCGTCCTTAGCCATCATAAGTGCATCAGGGCCCGTAGCGCCAAAAGCGTTTAATTGTGCCGCAGAAGAGGTCTTACTCGTGGTGGCAAAATCCGGCTTGTCGAACTGCTTGACCGCTTTGGCGACGGCGTCTTTGAAGTGATCTTCCACGAAATCAGCAGTCACCACGACAGGTTTCTGCAGCACAGTCCCCATGCGGCTCTGCAACTCTTGAGAGGCAATTTGCCATCCGCTCCATCCCCGACCGTAGGCATCATCCTTCCAGTAGTCTGGACTGTTTTGGAAATAGTTCCCATTTCTGCTTGATGAATCAATCGATCGACCACTACTACCAATATGTTGGGCGCCTGAATACACAACAGAGCAGAGATGATGTCAAAACAAAGTGGAAGCTCATCTGCTACAGTACTTACCTGCATTTTTGCATACGGCGAACAGTAGACAGCTCAATAACCACGACGCCATAATTCCTGGTTTTTTCATTCTGGAAAATTGTGAAGCAGAATTTAATTGGAACGGAACAATTTGTTGAATTTTTCTTTCTTTCTTTATCACTTGCTGCGTTTATCGTTTTGTACTAACGAGAAAAATAACCGGTAGTCAATAATGAATGACTGCCACCCGCAGGTGATTGTGAAAATGACAGTTCTTAGTGATTGTGGTAGCCGGTAACTTTGTGTAGCGCACGCGCTTTTTTTATTCATGTTTCGTCATCGCCTAAATTATCGGTATTCCGACGCGCGAAACTGGTCTGGTGTATTGATATGTGATACAGTAAGGGTATTCAAAGTTCGCTTATTTGCGGCGTTTATTTCGCCATTTCAAACTCACTAATCTCCCTGGTTTTGCACGCCCTTGCAACGGTGATACGAGGACACGCCCCCTGGCTTACCTGAGGCTGTGTCTCCTTCGCTAATCTCAACTCACATGGACCACTCACAAGACAGATCCACACGATCAGCGAGCAGATAACCGAGAAAAGGAGCTCCTTGGCTGCTTTTCTCGCTTATCTTCAAAACCAAGGAGATTAGTGAATCTGAAATGGCGAAATAATCGCTGCAAATAAACGAACTTTGAATACCCTCAGTGACTGCTGCGGAATAGGACTAGCGACCATTGAAATCGCATTGCAGTTGACTGCTTGCGGTACGGCTTCGAGGTACGAGTAGACCAAAGAAGCGGAACTGATACTAATTTTTCAAAAACAAGTTTGTTTCTGCAGTTTGAATCACTTGATATACTGTTGAGCTCACATTGTGTCTAAAATATTTAAATTCCGGTTTTTCTGGTCCATCACAACCAGTCACATGTTTTTCTCAAAAGTGCTTATGTTGGGTACTGGGGAACTTGTACCTGTGGCGCCCTTAATTTGCACCCGAAACGCTTGAATACATTATTTTATTGGATCAGGCATCACACAAAGAATACTTGAGCATTTCTGATTAATTTTCGAGAAAAACGAACAGACACTTGTTTTTGAATAATTTGGACTGGGGCGTCGTCTTCTGTACCAGTAAGGAGATTTTCCGGCCGGTTACTCATTATAGTTTCATCTGCGCCTCATCCTCGGTTTTAAATATTCCGCTCCTAAATTTTGTGGGTCGGTTCGTCGAGAGGATAGTTATGCACGAGATTCGTTTGTTATGAAAAAAAGGTGCTCATTGTGACGACCACTTTCGCGCCAGCGTGAACGGACACGAGCTCCATTTTGAATAGTTCCGTTCAGTGTGACAGAACAGCTTAAAAATATAATATCCGTAGACTTTTGACTCGAACAACCACATTTATCGGTATTTCAGCAAAAAGGTAATATTAAAGTCGCCGACATTGCTCATGGTGGAAGGGCAAAAGCCCATCTGGCACTCTTTTAAAGACTATACTAACAACGCCGTATTAACTATAACCACCGAGCATCTTGGGCGGTTGTATATAGCTAGGTGGCGTCTGATAGCTAGGCGGAGTTTGATAGCTTGGAGGAGACTGATAATTAGGCGACGATTGGTAGCTGGGAGGAGCTGGATAGCTCGGAGTGGAGTAGTCACTAGAAGTAGTTTGATAAGTTGAAGTAGTAGTGTAGTCACTGGGTGGAGCTGGATAGGTGGTAGTTGTCTCGTAACTTGGCGGAGACGTGTACTGGGGCGGAGTTGAAGATTGGTAACTTGGTGGCGACTGGTAACTGGACTGAGATTGGTAACCTGAAGGAACTTGGTAACTTTGCGGCGATCGATAACCGGGAGGGGCCTGGTAGCTGGACTGGGATTGGTATCCGAAAGGAGCCTGATAGCTTGGCGGTGACGGATAACTGGGTGGTGATTGGTAATCTCCGTTAGAACCTCCGTAAGATGGAGCCGGGGCAGGAGGCTGGTAGCTTGGAGGGGATTGGTAACTGGGAGGCAATTGGTAACTGGAATATTGATTGGCCGGCGGACTTCCGTACAGAGACCGGGTGTCGGGTGCAGCACGATAGCGGGAGTATGGCGCAGGTGCTGGCGCATCATAGGAACCTAAATATGAAAGGATATATTTAATAAATGATTGTTTCTTCTATTTCGGTAAAATATCGGCGATACAAATAATACAGACAATCAGCAGATATTAGATATAAACATCAACTAATGAATTAATGTACAAAATGCCAATGCTCATATATATAGTTTATAGAACATAACAAAAACTACAAACACTGTACAAGCCGCATAAATATATTTATGTGAATCTCTTACATGCGTAATCAACACCAACGCTGAGCAAAAAGACGGCAACTATTGGACTATACATGCTTTATGTTCGTGGTTTGAGTTTTATAAAAAAGTATTGAAACGAATACGTTTTTCAGATCACTGCACGTACAGAAATTTGAGTGGGACAAGAAGAATGAATTTTTTTGCGACTTGAAATGCGTACTTATATTACTTTTGCTGAATTTTTATACAGCAAGGACCTATCCAACGTGACGAAAGTTCTCTTGAAGGCAGGGGCAGTCTTGCGGATGGAATATACGTATGATAAGAGACTAATACGTGATTGTTTCAGGCGTTTTCCTATTATGCAGTTAATCACGCAAGTCATACGTGGAATGTCGTCAGGTTTCAGCGGAAGTAATTTATTAATTTTTTTAAGCAATGACAAGGTCTGCCTACTGGGCCAATTTCACTGGCTTTTCTGTTACGCCCGTCTCAGTGCTACAAAAGAAGGAGTGGGAAGTCTCACTTGGATTTCCTCTCCAGACCCTTCAAAAAAAATTATAACAAATGAAATACAAGTAAAAGATGCACGTACCACATGTGCGCAGGGTACTCCCCGAATGGATTTCACACTCAAACTAGCTCTAATTGGCGTTCAAAACACAGTCCGGTCCATAAAGGACAATCAATCCTTTCACGTGCTCCACAAAATCTGCAGCAGCAATGTACCGGTCTAGTTCATCCTCCATCATCCTTCGGGTGACCTAATTGGTAATTTCACGGTCCCCAATGTTATTGATTTTTTTGAATTTGTTGACCCAGCCTTTAGACATCCAAAATTTATTCAGCTCTACGGTTGAAGCCATATTGCGGGCCTATTTCGTAAGGTTAGTGTCGTAGATAACAGCCAATTCAGCTTCGGCCTATAACAAAATTGGTCAATCACACGTTTTATTCTGGGTGTCATTGTGATCGTTTCGTTAATTAAAAAGTTGGTCAGGAACTTTGGTGAAATCAATGAATCAAGCGATGGTTCAATAAACCTTATCGTAAACAGCCTTTGGTATATAAATTTTTGTACGCATTTTTTTCACGCCGTGATTCAGGATCCAACTGTTTGGCCCAGTCATACAGCATCGACTCATTGAAAACTTTTAGAAATTTCGACCGCACGGATGAAACCGATAACTGCGTTTTCGTTCCGGATTTACAGTACGCCACAGCTTCCATTTTGTGTTTCACATAAGCTGCATTATCCCATCCGGAACCAAGAGAAATATTTCCATGGTCGGAATTGGGCTCGAAAACCTCATGAGATGATGGCTCGGTACCGGAGTCTTTCCTCTTGATCCGATAAGCGATCATCAAGCAGTAGCACATCTGCGTTCGTTACCGACATTGACAAACCGTTGTCATAAACCGTTGCCAATAAAAATAGACAAACAAATCGACGTAAGGTCCAAAAAAATTAGTTGGTCTCGCAATATAATGATATTTATTGCAAAACAGCAGTTATGTGATATCTTCATTTACCGTAATAAGACTGGCATTTTTTAATTGTAACATATTAATAGAACAATCAAGCGCAGATTTTGATCGTTAACCTAGACCGTCATCGATAAATTATTTAACTGCATTCATCACCAGCCTCCGGAACCGTTTAAAAATGTAGCAATCAACTGACACGGTATAGGATAACATTGACAGCGCCATCTATGTACCACCACGTAGTATATTTTTAATTTTTAAAAAATTGTTTCCACATCTTTTTTTTAAATTTTTTTCTCGATGGAAACAGCATCACATTATGTGAACACAAACAACAAAATTAACGGATGTGCAAGATTTCACCTTCGAGAGTGGTGGAATTCCCTTGCAGTAGTTTTGAGCGTGATTGCAGCGACGAAGCAAAATATGAAGTGGCACTTGCTTCGTTAGAAACCTCTGACGACTTGCTCTATATTCCAGAAAGCCGTCTAACGCTGACGTTTCGTTTGAATTGTGGCGGTGGGCGGAACTGATAGGGGTCTTACTAAAATCTGATCGCTGAAGGCTTGATAGATGGAAAATTTTGCCTGAGTTCCATCCTTCCCGGCAGCCGCGTCTTTGATAAACATCAGCAAGTTTTCTGAAAAAGCGAGACTAAAACGGAAGGCGCAATACTTTCCACAGGCGCAATACTAGTCAGAGGACGTTTAGGTCTAGGGAGGAGGGGAAGAGCAGGATAATTTGTTTGTTTACCTTTCACGCTCGAACTCCTGCCGCAGAATTGCCGTCGCTTTTTGAGCCATCGTTTCAGACAAATTTGAAACTTGGTCTTTATGTAACAGAATATTACAGAATTAAAGCGAATTCTTAAGAAGGGATGGAAAATATGGGAAGTGAAAGCGCGCGGCAAAACACACCCTGAAAATGAGGCGTTCTTCTGTGCGGTTACACGCTGCGAGCAGGTGTTACGACAGTGTTGTGGCGCTTGACGCATTGGGCAGTTTGAAAATTGTTTCCCAGTGATTTGATTTTTTCGCTGCTTTCCTAAGCGTTTTAACATTCAACTCAAAACTGTATTATATAAAACATTGAATGAGCTATCGTTTGCCGTTTTCAATTTTTTTGATAAAATTTTGCATACGGTCAGAAAGAAATATATTAGAACCGTTCTTCTGGGGGGTGATCCCATTTAGGATCACTCGGAACCGACCACTTCCGGTCAGTATTTTTGGATTTGTTTTTCTACATTTGATTGTGGTGCTTCTAACTAGATTAAACGTTTTGGAATCAGCCAAATCGGATGAAAACTCAAATTGCTAATGCAAAGTTACCGCCACAGTGATCCTAAGTAAAAACACCCGTCCTCAGAGAGTTAATAATTGCGCTCATTGCCGCATGAAAATCTTCTGTCTCGATCCGGCGCAGTGAGGATGAGTGAAACAGTTTCGAGAGAGACTAATAAATAGGAGCTGATAACACACATCATCGGACAATGGTCCATAGAAAGGAAGAGTGGATCCTCTCTCGCGCTGTCTTGTGTTTCGTGCACGCATGCGGTCAGCAGCCTTACATCTGAGGGAGAGTACTGTACAACAGACTTTTTAAATGCTTGAAGAACAGCCACAGACATAACTTTTTTCAATACTGTTTTTGATCAACATTAATTGAATTTCTATAGTGAGACAATTTCTGATACACAAACTAATTCAATAGGGAGCTTGATTTTGGAGTTGAAATTTTGAAAAAATCAACAATATCGCGTCAGACAAAAAAATGTGAGTTGACCTCAAGTCACGGTAAGATGAAATTATGTTTTTTTACATTTTTTCGATGATTTTTTTTCCGTTCCAAAAACTGTTTCCAAAATTAAGCTTTTCTCATCGTTTCGGTTTGAAGCCGTGATCTAATTTTTTTTTAAATAATAGCAAGCCATTCTAGCCTTTCCAAGTGCCGAAGTTTGACCATGCATAGTCTGTTTTTTTATAAATAAATAAATAGGCATATGTGATGATGCCCACCGCGCTAGTTGCAATTTATGGCATGATCGCTTAAAAAATGGCAAAGTTAGCTGAAGCTTTTTTCAAAAGAAATTTTTTCCTTTCTCTAGAATTTGACTTTCTTGCCTTGTCTGCAGTTTGCCTAGGGGCAGCGTGATGACCGATGAAACTTTGAATTAGACCGCAGACATTTTGCGTACTGCTTTACATATTGCAGATGTCGACGTTTTATTTCTGTTGGTTGCCGGGTATGTGGTAGACAGTTCTCGACTGAAGTCTTGCTGCGTTGAACGAATTGCTACACAGTGTGTGTCACAGTTACGAATTTCCCTTCGTTAACTTGCTCTGTCGATACCAGTTCCATTTTATTCGGTGCTGCTTGTATGATCGTGAGATATAATTACTCAACCGGTTTTACATGTTAACTATGGGGCCGTTGGAGATCAAATCAAATTCACTTTTTTCTTTGAAAAAACCTTTTGCAGTTTGGCGGCTAAATATCTATGATCATTTGTGATCAGTTTGTTCAATGATTAAGACAAAACGCGCATCAGAAGTGTTTTCAGACATTTGTCCGCCAAAATGAGGATGCGAGAAGTATTCTCTCAAAGAATGTTCTCATTCTCGTTGACCACGTTTCCATGTCTCCCGATCGGAAAAATAAACAATGGAAGACAGGTGTTTCTCTCTTGAACGGCTTTAATGAATTCATTTACCGCGGATGTTTCAGTGTGCCTTACCTTATCTGTAAAGGCTTGCTAACCAGAGTGTCTTCTATATACCATCGGTGAAATGATAAAGAACATCAATCCCCGCTGCCGTTCTACTGTGTATGCCTTTTTTCTTTAACTCATAAACTTCATATAAACAAGAACCAATATGAAATCACATAATACGGTTTTGTTCTCGGGCGATATGGTGAAGCGAAAATCTCAAAGAATAAGGTAGACGACACCAGAAACATGAGAACCAGAAACGATGTGAATAAATAGCCTTCAATATTAATTCAAAACAAGCTGCCTCATTGTTATTTGTTAGCCGATAAACCTGCTTTGATAAACATAACGACATAATCAGGCAGCTATTTCTAAAATACGCACCATTGATAAAAAAATGGAGTCCACCTCCTTCTCGCTCACACCCTCATCCATGTTCGTGAGCCGAGCCATCCTGTCGTGTTTCAGCGTCCTGAGCTTTGTGATGATGATTTTTGGAGATACATTGACAAAATACCCATCCGAAATTTGAAAGACAAAATGGCGGCGCTTATGAACAAATGGCTTTCAGCCATGATATGCTGTACAGTACTCTCCAACACAACAATCAGTGGAAATGAAGTTAAGCAATTTGAAAGCACAGAAAAATCGGCAAGTGATGAGATATCTGACACTGACAACGGTGAAAATTTGAAAAAACAGACGCGAGAAAAAAACGCCATTTTGTGCAGTGTGCTACATTTTGTGTATGTGCAACGCACAACAGAATATTGCGTATTGCACGTCTTGCGCATGTTGCACCGAAAATTCGGATTTTTAGTTAACAATTTTTTTTCCGGCTTGGAGGGTCTTGCATATTGTATGCATAATTACAATATATGGACAATTTCGTTTTATATAAAACAATATCGAATCACGCGACATGTCATTAGGGGGAGGCATTTCTCGCTTTGCCCAGACGTAGGTTCTCGGGATTTTGGTAACGGCAAAACGCAATTAATACAATTGATAATTGGAATGAGCGATACCTAGGTATTGAAAAAAAACATGTCTAACAGAAATCGGATCTGAGATGAAACCTGAGAAATTATTGCAACTTCAAGCGGGTAATTTGTCGTGCAAATTGGGAAAGTATGCTGTAAAACCGAGTTCCATTCCCCTAGCTTGGCGCTAGTGTTCAGGAGGGAAAAAATCATCCACTGCCATTAAAAGGTACAAGAGGAATATTACAGCTTAAAAACTGATCAATTTTTTTTCTAAACTCTCAGATCGCGATTGGTAATAAGTCTTGATTTTCGCCAACATTGGAGTGTATTCCAGGTCGACATGAGTGGGCCTCTGGAAAATGTATAAGTAGGAGTGATCGTTTTCAGCGTTTTTGAGGACACTCGGTGGAGAAATGGAAACATACTGAAACAAAAATAAACGCAAATGGATGTAGAACTTGATTTGTTCCAATTCTAACATTTACATTTGGTTGTATTCTTACAGGCAGCCCACTCCATGAGAAAGTCGGAAGCAGGTTTATGCTCCCAAGCATATGCTTCACATCCCGTGTGTTCATTCTACACGTTCACCAAAGAAGGCGGTGCCAGTAGTCAATACATCTGTACGTTGTTGGATGCCACCATCGACGATGTTATTCACCAACCCAAGACCAACGTGTGCGGCTTAGATGATCCGCCTTTGCTGGCTGAAAACGCGCCTGTCTGGAACGGTAACAACTGGGCCGTGGGTTGTATGTTTGAACGAGGCCCGTTTGATGTTACCGACAAAGCCACTCCAACTCGCCGCACATGCTCCGTCTACTGTTCGTTAAACCAGACGTGCCAGGCGTACCACTGGTTTGCCCCTTCCTTCTGTGCCTTCTTTTTCGAGCCCAGTCTCAACAAAGAAGAGGCCTTTGTTACGCCTGCGCGTAATTGTGGTTGTATGTGTAGCGGTTGGTGGAATAGCACTCATCGGATGTGAACAGGGACTCCAGAAAAGATGGGAAAACTAAGAACTTGCATACTGATACTGTACTGTTACTACACTGTACTATATCTAAACGGTTCCCCTTGCCTAACTATACTGTGTTATAAAACTTAGCAGCAGCGACCTTATATAACACGAGAAAGCGAAGTATAGATGTAGTACATGCAAATAGGAAGAGAACCAGACTGACCAGTGGCGGTTCAGCCACAAACAACCAATAAGAACAAGGGAACATCCACACATAAGAGTACGAAATAGTTAACTAGACTAAAATAGGGCGTATTTTGACCATAGCAGTCGTATTGTAGATGATACTGCGCCGGTGGCGCGGAAGAGCATCTCCACTTCCGGTAGTCAGTGCAGGCTGTTTAGAGAGCGATGCCTGAGTGAAGGCACATGTGTGTGTGCAACGTCAGTGCCCGCGACACCTTGATGCTGAGTGAGGAAGAACATCCCATCGGCACTGTGATGTGTGGGCTGGCAGAGCCCTTGGATATAACGCCATTCCACGGATACAAAGTTTCTTTGGGTCCGTGCCCAGAACCCAAGCGCGAGGATGCAGTAGCCATCGGATGTCAGCCTGGGAATGCAGGAGAGGCGCTGTGTAAAAGAGCGAGACTTGGGCCGAAATGTTGCAGTTACGGCTCGACGAGTAAGTTAACGACCGTACTGTTTTTTTACGAGGATCACTTGAAATGAGAAGGAATCGGCATCGGACAATTGCATAACTAAAAGCGTCTTCTATTGTTTTTAAACTGTCAAATTACTATTGGTAAGTGAGGTGTCAGAACTTTTTGTCAAGCATCCTTTCGGGCTCAAAAATATTGTTTCCCAGTCTGACATGAGATTATATTCCGTTTGGGAACGCCGAACGCAGTGAATGTGTGTACTGCGTACTTGCGTCTACTTCTGAGTACGTGTTTAATACTTTTGACGGTATTTTTTTTGATAACGAAGACGAGCCATGAACGGATGAAATGTGAACGACATATTGACAACAATTGTTTTCTTCCAGATTTCTATTCTTATTGACAACCGACTCTGTTATTTATCCACATTGGACGCCCCACAGCAGCATATTCTCTTTGAATGGAACGCTTCACCATTACCAACACCTGTCTCATTGAAAGCATCATTCGTCGGATAGTGCACATGCAGTAAAGATGAATCGGAGTTGACTTCGTTGCTTTTGCAGTAATTGCTCACTTTCACTTTCACTGGTCTGTGGGGTTTCCCTGAAGGAAACATTGACCGCGTGAATCAAATGTTACTTGTTGGCTTGTGAAATGACAGTCAACATCAACTCCGCACGCTCTTGTTCGAGTTCTTCCAAAATACAATTCACACATGATTCGATTTTCTTTATTCTATAAGATTATCCACCTTGTGTACGAGATAAACGTCCAAACTCGTTATTTGTCAATTTCGGTCTCAAAACGGGGAATTCAGATTTCAAACGGCTCACTAAATTCTGGAAGTTTGCTTCTTCCCGAATTCAATTCGAAAACGAATGACAAATACGAAATACTATTGAAAGTCAAGGGGTGGAGCTGTTTGTTCTTTTTCGCGGAGAAAACTACCCGAGTAGAAGACACGCATGCCCTTCCAGGTAACGTTCCTTCGCTCCGCCCCCTTGTTTCGAATAATATTTTTTTCGATTATATTATTTAGGGATGAAAAGTGAATTAATTTAAGCCATTTCCTTAAATCTGCAATCCCCTGATTCGCAACCGAAATCGACAAATATAGATTCAGAAAAAATGTTTCGTAATAGTAAGTCTGAAACAAAGAAAAAGTCATTAAGTCACTTTCCGATTTAATTGAAGCCCCTGTCAAGCATTAAAAGAGGCGCACAGGATCATAATATCGAAAAATCGAAAGTTGCTACTCGGGAGAATCGGAATAAAAAAAAATGCAAATGAAAATAAAAGATTTTGATATGTCGCCCTCGTATACGACTTGCGTAGGAATCGAAAATCTACGCAAGTTGTACAGCGCAAACCAACATACAGCTGTGTTTGCAACAGCTTCCGGCTGTAAGTCGGACCACCCTCTTTTGGTGTGAACATAGACCACCCTATTGTATTAGTGAATTTCCACAAACCATGAGCGGCAAAATTGATTGCTTGATTTTTCCAACGGATCAATTGAGTATTCTTTCTATTGATCGATTGATTGAGTACGGTACCTCCTCAACCTGTTACTCCACGGAAAGTCAGGGCTCCTTCAGAGGAATGCCGTTGTGGTCGTGCCGGTCCATCACTTTTTGGGACCGATTCTCACCGTAGCCGAAATATCCGCCGATTTCTCGATAGATCTTTTCTCCACCGTGCATAAAAAAAATTGCCCTGACTTTCCGTGGAGTAGCAGGTTGAGGAGGTGCCGTTTTCAGTCAATCGATCAATAGAAATAATATTCATTTAAGCCGTTGGACATTTGCTAGGACGGAACAGAATACAAATTATGTGTCTAGTTTTATCCGATTGCTGCACACGCAAACATGCATGGGATTGCAGTCAGTTAGACGGCAAAAATGGACATTCAACTAAAGACATTCCATCATCTTGGAAGTTTTTTTTTTGCGAATGCGGAATTAGGGAAGGCAAAACTAAATTAAACTAGAAAGACTAAATCAAAACTAAAGTAACACTTTTAACAGCTGATGAGCGCTTTATAATCTTCAAGCTTCAGCTATGGCAGTTTTCTTTTCTCATTAAACTAAACTAGAAGTTTCAGTCACAAGCAATATAAGTTGAAGAAAAAAAAAAACTAACTGAAACTAGTCAGCTAAAAGTGGACTTAAAATCTTTAGCAACTTGAACTACCTAAACCGATTCCCTTGTTTGCTAGCTGCCTGAATGAATTCATTAACTGACGAATTTTAACTTTTGCCATCCCTATGCAGAATAGAGAAAAATAATACTACATCGTGAAAGACGTAACAAGAATAGCAGAATGTTTTTTTCCCGTGAGCAGAAAATTGACTCATGAAAATTTTGCGGTCATTATTAGACGTTTTCAGCTACATTATTGTGAAAATGTTGTTGTATTTACGTTCAGATATTCCAGTTTTATTTTTTTACTCGTTTCTTAGGGTTCTTAAAGTTCAGGTTTCCAACCAGTGAAATATCTATAATAGTCTCAAACATAACGATGCTAACCGTTACCCCCAATCGCAAAGTTTTCTTTTCACTTTTCGCGACACGGTTTTTATCCCTTGCAATTGTCAGTGCAGCGCGTTGATCGCGAACTGGTTGTTCAAGTTCTACCTGTAAGGCGTACGCCAAATTATAAAATTGGTTTGCGCGCAGCGGATCAGGGAAAACAAGTTTTTGATTTCAGCTAAGCTACGCACACTTCCTGGCACTTATAAATCGAAGGACGCTGTTTAAATTTATAGTAGTTTAGTTTTCTAACTTCTTTTCCAACCTTGGGCCGCTGCAAAAATGCTCTGCATTGCACTCCTTGCACTAGTCGGCCTAACAGCAGCAGTTCCGGCGTTCAAGCATTCTCATGGTACGAGGCTTGGATCTTCTGCCGTAGATGCTTTCAAAACTAATGATACGGTAAGAAGAAAATCACCCATCACTCCCATGAAAATTTATGCGGAAAGCGGTGGAAGTCATAGAGCTACATTTTTGTAGAAACTACATGGTGTAATTTTACTTGTGGACGTGTCCTCAACCAACGTTTAGAGTGGTCAGTTAAAATAAACCCAGCGCTTCGAATATAATCCAAAATTTTCGCTGGGTCGCCAGATGCATTGACAACGCGTGATCCATTTCCTATCCTAATATATATCTTTGTATTACCCTTTGTCGAGTTTGAAAACTTTTTGTCTTTCTCTATATTAAAAATATCACGTGACGTCATGAAATCTAGTCGTTTCTTTGGAACTCTCATTTGAAAACGATGAATGGCGAATGTCTTTAAATTATTTCGTTACGCACTTTTCCGATAAGTCGTTGGAATCGCCGTCATCAAAATCCAGCGTCTCAAGTTAGCAAGTCGCATAACAAAGGCAAAAAAGAAAAGCCGCTGATGAAAAGTATTTTGTGATGAAAAAAACCTGGGTGGCTGATTTTCTCCAGCTTCCTCAGACTAGACCTGCCAGGAGCAAACACGGAATTTTGATGGCTGCGATATTTTTCCCCTGTCGGGATGCTGCAAAAAGATTTTATTTCGGCGATATCCAGCAGTCGAAGTTTTTAGATGTATGGCCGAGAGGTACCACTCCAGCGGATGACTTCGTTTAATTTCCATCAAAAACTGAAATACAAAAAAATTGCAAACTCATCAAAGAGTCATTAAAACATATATCGCTGCTACAGCGGCTCTCTGCCCGGCGAAAATTTTGGACGATTTGAAAGCGCCAAGTCGCCTAAACCATCTAATTTGACACTCATCAAGTAGCGCGATAGTGAATCAAATAGTCAGTCCATGGTGTTTAATTGTTGTCCAGACAGCGGGTTTGTAAATACCGGTTTGATGAATCAGTAACGTGTTTTATTCCCATCCGAAAATCGAATCGGTTCATGTACAAGAATGGTTGCATGTTTTTCGGTAACTGTTTTCCGAGTCTGTCCTGTTGATAGGTCACATAACGACCATAATGTTGCCAACCTAAAAGCGTGGTAGACGTCATCATTTTAACCGTCAGTCAACTATAGTTATCGACTTAAAAACAACGCTGAAATAGCGATCTCAACCAACTCAAAATAATGGGTAACATTTCTGACGATTGAAAGTGGATAAATCGAGAAAATGGCGATTTTTGCAGCATCAGTGCGAACGAAATTTTTTTCATGGAGTAACGGAACAGCTGTCCTAAAAAAACCATATTTTTCTTTATAGCGACTAAATTGTTTTGCTTCGCTAAAGATGTCAGCATTATGCATTCGTTAGTCAAATCTGCTTCTGGGGCACTGTCAAGGAGTCGGTTGCGGATTTTAAAACGAGATCGATCTGAAATTTTTTCCACAGATACTAAATTGCGTATGCTGATTTCAGGAATTATTATCGTTCCGGCATGAGTCCTGCTTTGAGCGCTAAAAAATTCGGAATCGTGATAAGCCATTGACTACTGGTGGTCATAAAAAAAAAATCAAAATAACTCTTTAAATGCTCAAATCTAGAAATTAGATTTCGAACAAGGATGGCGTCCGAAATCGTTGAAATGAAATCTTCCAGGGAATTTAGCTTTTTCGCTGTGGTAGAAACTTCTTTATCGTGCGTCAAGTTCTGAAGTTCTGCAAAAAAATAAATTTTGGTCGTCCAGGAATGAGGTAGATTTCAAAATGAATTATCAAATGCATCCATGTAGATACAATTAATTCAAGTCCCATAAAACTTAATGATTAGGAGAAAATCAAATATTTCAAATCTGCCTCATTTCTTTTCAAGGTTGATCAATCAACGAACTTTTAATTGCAATGGGGCAGTTGTCAGAGACTTCCCAGCCTTCCGGATTTTGTGGCGCTCACACTAGGGCTCATGCGGGAACTATTCTATTTTCTAAAATTTACATTTCTTGTCTGGTATTTGTGTAAAACTTTTCAGATTGATTATACTTTAAAATCCTTGGCCCATTGTGAGTGGTTTCTGATGCCTTCTCCCTTGTATTACAGCAAATTGGGAAACAGGGATTTCTGGACCGAAATCTCCTCTGAACAGGTGGCATTGTTCCCTACGTATTCTCAAAAACATTCCTGAGTATGTGGTTGCAGAATCTAATTGAAATAAATGTTTCCATACTAAGAAGCACATCCACTAGTTTATAAGATACTTCAACAGATGAGGACATTAAGCGCATGTTGGTGCTGAAAGCCATGCAAGGGATCGAAAACGCTACATGCGTCCGTTTCGTGCAACGGACTAATGAACAAAACTATCTGCAGATCTTCGCTGATCCGTTCAGGTACGCTACACAGCACATCATTTGTATCTCGTGTAGAATATCCAAATGTTGACAAGTGTCCTAACCATCAAGGTGCTATTCGAGTTACGGGAGACAAGTCAGCTCACCCAAGGGACAAAGAATTGGCCTCAGCATCAGTAGTAAGTCTGCGTGACAACATGTACTTTTTCAGCTATAACAAATACAACGAGAATTTTAGCGCAATGTTAACACAATTGATATATTTGCATTCAGACTGTTTCCCCAATGGCAGCATAGGAATCACCCAACATGAACTGATGTTTGCTCTAGGTTAGCACAGAACGGCCCTGCGTAATTTGTGTCATGGTGCTGCTTGTATGGTGTTGATTTTCAGGGTTTCACAACGAAGAATCGAGGCTGGATCGAGACGAGTACGTAGACATCAACTGGACAAATATCAAGGCTGGTATGTTATAGAAAGGGACGCTGAAAAATTGACGGCTGACACAAATCTAAACTAACTTTTTTCAGCTAATCGAGATCTGTTCCAAAAACGTCCGAGCACAGCGTTTGGGGAGCCATATGATTTCGGGTCTATCCTGCATTATGGAATGTTTGACTTTGCCATTGACCCTACCGTATGGACCATCAAGCCGAAAGAAAAGTATGGAGACAGAAAGATCGGTCAACGAGAACAGCTAAGCGCAATCGACATAAACAAGATCAACAAAATGTACAACTGCGACGGATCTGCTCCAATCAAAGTGGCTTAGTTTGCCTACTGATCTTCAACTACGCTTCTTTGAAATTTTGAGAGCAAGCGCGATACGTGATTATTGACGATTTTGGACCAAGGT
This sequence comes from Hypsibius dujardini, assembly GCA_001579985.1. Taxonomy (NCBI): domain Eukaryota; kingdom Metazoa; phylum Tardigrada; class Eutardigrada; order Parachela; family Hypsibiidae; genus Hypsibius; species Hypsibius dujardini. The sequence goes on from LRSR01002934.1 coordinate 19,304, forward strand.
ATCATTTTACCGCAGACGCTCACTCGAGAGTTGAAAAAACGGGATAATGACATATCTTTACAGTTTTTCGAAAAAAGGAATAAATTGGATGCAAGTATCCACTCTTGCTCTCTTCGAAGTCACTCAAAAATGTGAGAACTCAGTCTGGTATAAATGTATGTTTCTAACTTGTGTGTTTTCAGTAAAGTCATGCAGTTGCACTTCCAACAATAGAGCAATGGCAACCAACCCAAGCAGTTATCGATTGTTCTGATTCCGCTAATATATGTGGAACGATAAATTTTATACGCAAATTTAGTTTTGGAACGAACGTTGCATAAAACTTTTTAGGATTATTTAGAGTGTGTAAACATACTTTTCATGGTAACTTCAACAAAAACGACATCGTCAACAGTTCTTCAAAAAACAATTAAGAAAACTAGAGTGCGCATTAAAATCATATAATTTTCATCAAAAATTCGCTTGTGGCGCTCACTTTGCATGAAACTTAACTCGGTATATTTAATTCTCTGGTCCCCAGGTGTTTTGGGTGCGTGCGGGCCCCGGGTTGAGCCAAATTAGGCTCACTTCGGGGAAATGACGTGGAAAATGCACTCTCGTAAAACGATGAATTTGGCACTTTCGGAAAAATCATTCCTCTTGATTTCAAAACGCGATTTCCAAACCATAACGTTTCGAATGCAATCTAATTGGGCAGTTTCCCTGGAGGCAAACGTCTCGGTTCAATGCAATAAATTACATCCTCTCAACGACTTGCGAAAACGCATTTTCGTTGAACCGCATTCTCAATTCGTAGCGATTTTGATATATTCTCTCGCTGTCTTATGCATTAAAGGAGGTCGTTTGATGAAGGATGCGAGCGTAAATTGTTTTTTTCCCGAGTGGAAAATAAACGCAATTATTCAATCGGTTTTAGAGACTTCCCCTACAAATTTCGTACAACTAAACGGGAAAGTAGGAGACGGATAGACCAAACCATCGGCCAATCGCTTATGTACACCAGAAGGTCCATCCAGAAATCAGAAATTCAAAACCCATCTTGTTGCCCTGACTCGGTCACTCCTCTCTTCGATTCCCCCACCGTCATCCTGCATCACCATCCTTGCTATTCAGGGTATTATGCGCCCATCTGCATCCAATAACATCCTTCCGAAAAGAAAACGACCAAAGAAAAAAGAGGGACACGTTATCGGTGATGTTCTACCACATCAACAACCAGGGCCTCTCGGCGGAAAAGTTTGCCATTGTCATGGTGTTCCTCCTCACTAACGGTAACTCCGCTAAGTTCTTCGCTATTTCGCTAAATCCACTGACCCTTCTGAAATCCATCAGATCGATGACTATGCTTTATTCAGGCAGGGTAGGTTGCTCGGTCGTTATGGGTTAAGCAAAAAGGTCGTGCTGCTGTATATTCCAAGTCACGTGATAACAAAAACACCACATAATTTCGATATTTTTAACGAGTTAGACTCTCTTTGGGTGGACTGCAGTTTTCATAACCAAAAGATCTTAATTGGTGTGGTTGACAAGCCCGAACTAAACGCCAAGGTGACTGGAGAAATCTTTCCCCATATTAGCGAGTTGCTAGGAAAACAACCCAGACACAATCATGTAGTCGCGGGAGATTTTAATTTCAACGTGCTGGCTACAGGGAATTCTTCCGGTCTGCAGAATTTTCAAAATTTGTGTTTGAAACACAAATTGACTGATGTCGTCCTCGGTCCCACTCGCGTGACTCCACACTGTGGCACCAAAATTGATGCTATTTTGTGCTTTCCATCCTCCCACTATTCAGTCATGACAGCAGATCCAGCTTGCATACCATCAGATCACAGCCTTTTCAGCATCGAAGCAGCACACAGGTGCATAACACCGAAACACCGCATTATATCTGCCCGACAATGGTGAAATAGTCAGTATTCTCGAATCGCGGCTACATTCCATCCGTACACTGACAGCCACGTACACGCCATCCATTCAACAAATTGATGTCAACTCGGAAACGTCTAGTTTTATCAAGAGAATTACAGAAATTGTGGAGGAACAGTTTCCTGTACGCGCAATGTGCGTGCGTACAATTGAGCATCTATAGATAAAATGTGCTATCAGAAACACAATCAAACAACGAGACTAAAAAAATGGCTAAAACCAAGGGGGGAGCCCTGATTATTGTTTAGACTGTCAGGCAGAGTTTAAAAGTTTAAAAAAGTGGCGGGTCGGGCGTTGCATGACGCCAAAAGGACTTTCTCTTAGAACAAACAAACAAACATACGCAAAACTGTTGTAGAGATTACTGAATGGGTTGTTGGGGCGAAGGAACCATGTGTCACCACCTTCCACTGTATACGCGAACATCCTCAACTAGTTTTACGTTGAGATGGGACAATATGGCACAATCCACCCACCAGCCCAAGTTCATCCCCCAACCTACAGAACACGCATTCCATCTGAGCACAGTTCAAGTCAACGAAGTTCACCAACTTCTCTCTGAACTGGCTAGTAACAACAAAGCCACTGTTCCTGATGGAATTCCTTGTCGAATTTTGGGGAATCATCATTTCACTGATTTTGGAACTGTTCACGCACCTAGTCAATCAGTGCATCAAACCTCAACTCAATTTTGCGTGGGTGATTCTGCTAATGCAGACTGTCTCGATAAATTCTATTACAGCTGCTGGATCTTTTTTGGAGGCATTTGCTGCTTGTAAAATGCACCAAACGATGGTGACTTCTTACCCTAACGTTTGTATTTTTTTGTTTCAAAAATTCATCAATAGAATCGGATTTAGTCGATGATCTGGTGGAACGTTCAGTGAATAACAAAATTTACTACTACATACTGATCAGGACAGGCATCGTTGCCGGATGATTATCTCAGCAATCACCAATCAACTATTAAATCGGCTACTCTAGTTTTCTATCACAGTTACCTTCAATGAAGAAGAAATATAAAGTAAAATTATTTTTAATGATCTCGCACACGTTTTTTGGCTGACTATAGTCTGTTTGTAAGGTTTTTAAAACACAGTACCAAAAAGTGTGGAATTTAGCCGTTCAAACCATTTACATTTGTACAATAAACGGTTTTTCTAATAACAACAATCTGAATCTGAAAGGTTCAAATGCCGTTATTTGTCCACATTGTTCGTCAACAAAAAGCGTCTACGTTAACTTGCCCTAATAACCGACACCGACACTGTACTCATGCAATTTCTGTTTACCCATAATTTTGTGTTCCGATCCTGGAGCTCCTATTGTTTGTCGTGAACGTATATTGTACATAGACTAAATGAATTTATAAATGATATTACAACAATAACTTAACTTAACTTGTACGTGGTACCAGCTGATATATGTATCTCGCCGACAGCGTTGCAAATGTACATAAAAACAAAAACAGTTTTGTCTGTTATGTAATTTTTATTTAGGATCTGCTAGCCGCAGCTTTGTGACCACCCGCTCATAAAATTATGTAGGACTAAAACTCAACCCCAAGGTATGGTCTGAGCACGAAGGCGTCCCTGGTGTAAACCATGGGCCATTTTCGGCAAAGGCCAGATGGATTTAGGAATGGTGTTTCAGTTTTGGATGAATCCTGTCGAAATGCCATGTTTCGGCACGCAAGAACTGCAGTCAATTGATGCTTGCCGTCTGCTACGTCCTTGACACATTTGACACCCAACTGAAAAGAAAGACAAGGACTATTTTGGAAACTAAAAATGCAAGACATCAATCAACACGGAATATAAATAATTCAACTCACGTTTCACGCCTATGCTCGTCGTGAATACTGAGCCACTTCGTTTTCCCGGCGACCAGTTTCTCGAGTACTGATAACTTTGTGCCCTGGACTTAGAGATGGATATCGCACCAATCAAGAGACAGAGCACGACAAGAAGAACCTTGGACATTCTGCAAATAAGTTTTATCTATAAAAATACCGGTGACGGGTTTTTTGAACACTTAGAAAACAAAGAGGTTTTGCAGAGTCCGATATATTAGGAACAAGTAAAAGAAATTATATGACAAGGTCCAAAAGATCCACATCGGCTTAAATACGAACTGGTGAAAAGGTGTGATCAAGGAGCAGCATTCTATTCTGGACTGATTAGAAAAGATTATCGACGCTCATATTGTGAATTCCACATGATAATTGCTCTACCTTTAACTTACGTTTGAGAATATGGGATGACTTCATTACGTCTCACGTACAAATTGTCTGTAGGCAATTAAGATGTTGTTTACTAAACTTACGGAAAATTGAAAGAATACAGTAGATTACCTTGAAAGTGGTATTGCGACCAATACCTAACATTTAATTGGGTGCCATTTGGGAAGCAATAGCCATGCCACGCACAAGCCAGAAATAGACGGACGGGTAAAATAAAATACGTAAGGTTCATTTCATCACGCAAGAGACCAGTCATTCGAATTTATAATAACCTGTGTACCAACAGCCAATAGAAACCGAGCAGAATTAGGTCTTTCCTAACATTTTCATGGAGGAGTGGGCGATATACAGTAATCGTTATCTCCTAAAGCTACAATTTGAGTTTTTATTTTCCTTAAATGCAATATCAAAAAGACTTTATCTTGTCTTAATTTTATTGTCTTAATCTTAATTTTTTTTTAATTCATTAAACTCACCCAGATCAGAAACGGACTGGAGAGGGAGCACGCAAAACCTTGTTATCGAGAAAGACGTTTTTTAGTTTTCCTTGGTTTAAAACAACGTTTGAAAAACAAACGTGCATAAATAGTGCCAATTAAAGCTTCTGTTTTTTCCTTTTTGTTCTATCTATTCCGAGCGATTATTGTGAGAATTTAATTTTACCAGTCCGTGTGGGGTCAATCGCAGTCAATCAATGGCTCGATTTTTCGCTATATTATTGTTCGTACTTCCAGTTTGCGCACTATTCAGGCCAGATCCGTGATCATTTTTGTCTTTAAATGGATTATCAAAAAGTATTACTTTCCTATTTAGTTTGCTAGCCCCCATTTCTAATGTTTTGCCGAACCAAAACTACTTAGCCTGTTTCTTTATACGTAGTTGCAAAACATTACAGTACAGTATAGTACAGTACACGTGTACACTAAAAAAGTCCCGTAGAAGAGTCCAGTACACTCAGTACAGTCCATGTTTTAGATCGTGCTTCCGATCACAAGGCCCGAGTTTTTACCTCCGTCTTACGTTCCGACCCTATCACACACATGTGCGTGCCAGTTGTAAAAATAAGCTTTTGTTACGTGACTGCCGCTTCATCTCCGCGGAATCCGTACCACTTCCGCTTCTGGGGACCCCGTTCAAAGTGACTCGCGTCCATCTAGACTCGGAGTTTGACCATTGTAAGTCTCCGTTGATTGATAATTACTCAAATTATTTAATATTGCTTACTCCTTTTTTTTCTAACTTCGATTGATTAATGAGTTGATAGTTCTGCCTTTTACTAGTCTATTTCTTTTTTTTTCAGCCCCCAGCCGGTCGAAATGATCAGCATCCGTTCCTGCTTCGGTGATGATCAACAGGAGTGGCTGGAAGTCACCAGTGGGACCATCAAGCGCCGCAAGATGTGGATCCCTGCCGAGCAGATGTCTACAAAGAATCCTTTTCTTTCCTTGCCTTCCGTGCCAAGAATCTTCGGTAAGTTTCCCAGTTGTCCGTCATTTTTAATTCTGTTTGTTTTGATTTAATGTGTTAATGTCGGGACGAGGGGCAAACTGAAAGTCTTGACACCCCACTTTTAAAACTAGGATAGAGCAGGTATAAAAATTTTGTCCATGCAGAAGGATATAGGGGGATCGGTGACCTAGATATAAAATAAATGGGGCACGCGACGAAAGACAGGGACGAGAGAAAGGCGAGCAAACGCAGACCATTCTCGGCAGCTAACAGGCACAGTCAGCTATTCCATAATTACACCTTCTTCAGCCCAGTGGCTGATCATGTTATATATACTTTATATATATAATACTTTAAAAGCATATATATACACTTTACAAAAAGGTGAGTGTAACTCGTTTTACTGCTAAGTTGGCTAAGGATGAATTTTGGGAAATCAGCCAACCTTCGTGCAGTCTGAAATAATCTGAGGCGTTATTAACAGATAATTTGAATTTTACATTACATTTCTTTATTTAAATTTGACGAAGTCTCCCGATTGATAAAAAAATCCTTTAAAGTTTTTTGGGGTTTTTTTCACCAGGTTTCTAAAAATAGAATGTTAAATGAGGGATCCCAGAGCCGAGCAAATTCAATTTTACGCCCCAAAATATGGCAGTCCGAGAAGCGGTGTTCCCCAGCGCCAAATTTCTATTTAATCGGTGCTGTGGAATTAGGATCTTTTTTAATTTAAAAAAGCGATGATTCTAGATTATTTTGGCTGTTTTAGCTTTTATGTCAGTTTTCAATTAAACGATTGAGAAAATGAAAACAATTTAGGACAGGGTTTGTTCAGTCTTCCGCTGCATGCCGCCCGCAAGGTAATGTTTTTGCTACCTATCAAAACAATTTCTTCAAATCAATTTTTTTCTCAACTTATCTGAGGTTGGACTACTAGAATCAGAATCAAGTTGGTTTAAATACGTAGATTCTTCGCAATAAATGGGGTGTCGAGACTTTCAGTTTGCCCCTCGTATGTTCTCGTTTGACTGCTTGGTGGAATAATTATATTTATAATACAAAACGCTATTATAGGGGCCGAACATTGGGGCAGCGATATTTCGTGAATTGATTGTGCATCATTAAGATAAAAAATATATTAGCCAGTAAACACATGGTACCATATTCAACTTGATTTCTAGATTTAAAGTATTCTGGCTCGTTTTTGGTATCTCAAAATCAGGAAAACACAAATTCTCCAATTGTTTTTCGGTTACTTGACAAAAAAACTGATTTCTGGGCCCACTGATACTTTGCAGCTATAAATAAATTTTAATAAAATTAAAAAACATTTAGGTTGCATTGCGAATTATATTTAAATAGACTTCCGGGCTATTTAAAAAAAGATCGAAATCGCCCATTCAAAATATGAAACTAAATTAAAGTTCCTTATAATTTTAATTATTTTGGCCTAATTTAATTTAAATTAAATTGAAAATCGGCAAGCTTTCAATCTCGATTATAAATAAAATTGAAATAAGTCTATAATTCACAATTTGGAGACTTAAAATATACCCATCATTGCTTTTCAGAAATGTTATGCATGGTTTCTCGTCCGTTTGCGGGGTGAATTTAACATATCTATTGAGCATCATATCTTTCATTGCATCATAAACCACGTTGATTTGAGTTGAATCTGGACCAAAAAAGACTTGAACACACGAATGAGCATGGCGTTTGCTTCATTACTCACTGAAATAATCCATGGGGAACGTGAACAATACGATTCCGCCGGGCCATTGTTCATTTTTGTCAGGTGCCATTATGATTGCCAGTTCAGGCTGTCAAACTTACCTTACCCCATGAATTGTGTTTAACTCATATTATTTTGATAGCGGTCACAAAACATGTTGCGTTTTATAATATTCCATTACTGAACCCAATTAAAAGTCAGTTGATCTTATTTGGTGTTTCGCTTAAAGAGAAGACGTTAAAAGAAACAAATTGGTAGTTCATTTACGTTATCAGACACCCAGACGTCTACGCCCGAAATTTCTCCCTCAAATATATCGGAATTCAATGACGTTATCCTTCTTATTTTTTAGTAAAAGAATTAACGCAGTAGAAATCAAGCTGCGCCAATCTGGAAAGAGGAAGAACGTTCCAGGTTACACATTATGGCTGATTTTTCAATAGTGTTCTGCTCTTTTTATCAAATGGGCTGGGAAATCTGTCTGTCGCCTGGCTGAAGTGCGAGTTTTATCCTCGTCCGTGACGCTATAGAAGGTCACCACCAAAACTCCCGTGATGCGTGTTCAGTTCTGTGACCGCCATGCAAGAAATAGGAAAATGTTAAATGATTGATGAATTTTAGTTCCATATTGAGATGAATATTTAAATTCACTGAAAATTACTGAATTAAAACATGTAAGAACGAAAAACATATCCCCAATTGGACGACAACCGTTATCATTGGCTTTTTAATGTTCAGTAAATGCCTTCTCGCCTACTCAAAAAAAAATCTTGACAAAAGTTTTTTTGTATATGTGTGAAGGCCGATGTTTTCCCAACGGCAGACGAGCCGGTTCTCCTGCAACTCGAATGAATGTATCATAACAAAGCAAATTCTCGTAACTGTTTGGCTACCGTTAGAGAATGGTAAATTGCACATTTGCTTGGACGTTTGTCTACCCTTAACCTATCTAAAACCAGTTTGCAAGGCCTCAGATACTAAGTCCATTATAACTGCTGCAACGTACCACTTAAGGAAAGCGGCAAACCCAAAGTCGGAAGAAACGACCTAATGGGAGTAAAAAATGAGGTTTTTACACTCGGACAGACCATGTTTTACGAAAATCTGTAACACTGCCTGTTGTAGTCGTATAATCCTTTCTCAAGGGAGTTTGAAACACAATGAAATCCTGCAAAATGTGATTTGAGAGCTAGTAAACACTAATAGACTGCTCATCCGAAGCAGAAGAAATGTCAAAATCCTTTTTTACGCATTATCCTAGGAAATATTTATGACGTTCTCTTTCATATCCTCAGAATATGAGGGAAAAAGAATAGTTTTTGCTGAATCGGTGAAACGCCACACAGAGTAACGTCAAATCATTCGAAAAGGTAATTAAGACGGTGTAGTTGGCCAATCACTTATCTTCGCAACCACTATTTCCCGTCGGACAAACACACTTTTTTAGTCCTCCGGCCAAGGGTAGACAGATGAAAGGGCATCCACCGTTAGACAGAGCACATGCATTGCTTTCTACACAAATAACCATTTATTTTCACGAGATACCCCAATGAAAAGGACTGAAAAAATGTAAACAATTAAAAATGTGCTCTTACTGGTTGGACACTGGCGCGATGCTAAAGCAAGTCCGAAGAGTACCCCACTGCGACTTGCAGGCAGAGTGTGCCGCTTCACGTCGGTACCCCTCTTGGTCATGCTGCTCACTGACCCGCTACATAATAAACTCAGGGAATCAAATTATGTAAGGTTTAGTCATTAAAGCCAGTGCTACTCACGTTCGAAGGGATGTCCAGTAGATACGATCGTCTGATGCAGTGATGCCATAAACTTGCATGCCATAAGCATCTTGGGCAGAAATCAGTCGTTTGGAACCTCCGTCAATCGAGATGCTCTCCACATTTCCCGAGTCTGGACAAATTCGATCAAAATTAAATGAACTGAGTCGAGACTTACTTTTTGCAAAACTTTTTCCTCAAGTTTCCAAACAGGGCGGCTTTCAGGTATTGATTGTCCTTATCATTTTGAGCAGGCAAATCTTTCCATATTAAATCAATGAAACATACAAGGGAATTTGCCGCATGGTTTTGGCTTAGAAATCTTCCCCAGGTCGCTGGCTGTAGTGGTTCAAGTCATTTCACTTTATACTCGAATTTCATTTATTCAGAAGATATAATGAGTTTGCAAACTTTCAGCTATTCCAAAAACTCGAAATGACACGTGACGTCACCATAAATTCCTTCCGTTGGGGTATTCATCGCAAAACATTTTTAAACAATGTTTTTTACCTGCTTAAGGGCTTTTTAAGTGCTTATTGCAATTCTTCATACTCGAATTTCTGCGATTTTGAATAATGCTTGAAATTCAAAAGTTATGGCTCGTGGACCTCCTTTTTATTTTGGGATGGGATGAACCTTGAGGAAAAACGTTGTCTAATAAAGTTTTGATAAGAGTACCCAAACGGAAAAAGGAATCTATGATGACGTCACGTGTCATTTCGAGTTTTTGGGAATCGCCAAAAGTTTGCAAACTCAATATATCTTCTGAATAAATGAAATTCAAGTATTAAGTGAAATGATTTGTACCACCATAGCTAGCGACCCGGGGAAGATTTTTAAGCCAAAATCATGGGGAGAATTCCTATTAACTGAATTATGCCGTAACATTTTTAAATGTTTCAGTGGGTTCCAATCCGTATATGATCCAAAATTGATAAAGTTAGCAGGAAGCGTATCCCAGTTGTGTCAGAAAAATAAACTTCACTGACTTGAGCCCATATATGCATAATAACAAATTATTAAAAATCTGGCGTCCTTAACAGCTCAGTTTTCGTACCGAATATTTCGGAAAAGGCATAGCTGGCACTGATTATGGAAGCGGAATGAAAATAAAAGAAAGCAGCCGTCTCAGAATGCAATGCTTGTGTTTTTTGAAACAAATTATCAGGTTTGTTATGCCTTGTGCAAAAACATTTTTATGGGCCGCTTCAAATTTGACCAACAAAACCAATTTTAAAAAGAATATTACGTCCCCGTTTAATTTGTCAAACCCGCTTGAGACCGTTGGATGCCGGCTCGATGTACTAGATTTAAGCGGAATCAGAATGGTTTCTGGTGAGCCCAGCGTAGGCGGAGCTTGGTACGAAAAATTATATTTCTACCCGATACATTGTTTCGGTTAGGTTGAACTTACTGTGGTCTGCCCAGTACAAAGTATCAGTCTGGAGGTCCAAGGCTAAGGAGAAGGCATAGACATTGTCGACCAACATTGATTCTTTGACTCCATCCATGGACGTTGCTTGAATTGTTTTTGCTGATGTCGACCAATATATCATCCTGCATGAACAAAAAAATGGCTGGTGCAAAGTTAGTCTGGCCTTAAACTAAAAACGGTCGCCCCAGCGCAAATGCAGATCTTGAAAAGGTAGGACATCAGTCAATCGAGGTAGCAATCCACTCTCGGTCATCTCACCGTTTTACGATATTTCATAAAAAATTAGATCTGGCTGACGCCACAATCAGGGTTTTCGACGCATCAAATTGTTTTGCTGTGCCCTCTTTAATGTAGCTATTTTTGTCTGTTCCAAAGAGGATGTTATCCAAACCCGGGAATTTTTCAAAAAAAATCAAACATCGGTCTTGTGCCAATCAAACCAGGTATATGAACGAGCTGATGCAGCCGCTGTGAAAATCAGTGTGGCAACCCAACGAGCTCTCTCGGCTTCCTTGAGTCCGTGTTTAATTAAATTTTTTAAAGCTCGATGTCAGCTTTTAAAAAACGTTTTTACTCTATAAAAGAGACATGCAGCACGGCTTCCGTTTGATTGAAACTGCCTCCCATCTTAACTCTACAAAAACTGGTGAAATTATTGGGGAGCAATCTCTTTGCAAATGTCAAGTCTAAACTTCCTCAACAGGGACAGTAACTAGCATTTTGTATCCGTTTTGTAGAATATCTGCTCTCTGGCTGGTACAAAAATATTGCATGTTTTCACGAATGTAATTCATTCTCTGGCACGCCGGTTATTTTTTTCCAATGGCAGCCTGTCTTTCTGTATAACTCTTTCAAAGACAAATAGAATGAGAATTCTACTATTGTTCTCCGTATCTAATGGTTTGGTCTTCAGTCTCGAAAGACTGTCTCGGGATAGTTTCAACCTTCGTTTTCTTCAAGGTATTTAATGTTTGTGCCCGATAGAAGTCCTCAGCCTTTATCCTGACTCTAACTGCAACTTCTCCGATCGATTATAACCATACCCTCTGATAGGGTGGACTTATAGAGCTGTATCTGGGTTCAATCTGGAACCTTTCAGGAGAGCTAGCGAACCAGCTTGCAGATCGGCAATTTTGGCGACAAAGATAGCGTCCCCATTCCTCCAAAATATGTTCCTGCTAACAGAGTCGATTGCGAGGCCTAGGTATGGACCCGCTATCCGGAAAACAAAATTTAATTCGAAAACAAAATCTGATGCATATGCAAATCGTTAATTACCTTGCGGCACTACCAACTGCACATCTGACCCATCATAACGCGAACGCCTGATGCCAGTGCTCATACTGGTCCAGTACAAGTATTGTTCTTCGCAATCTGCAGCAACGCTGCCACTGTCATCCTCCGCGGATATGTTCGAGAGTAGCTTCATACCATCCACGTCGTCCGTTAGTGGTATCTTCCAAATCTCGTGACTTTGAGAGAACACTAGGAAGTCATCTGAAACTGACAGAAATTAAAGGGGAATTAGCCGTTTGGTTTCGTTAAGCCGCCAGTTGAGGACACAGGTACTGCTTTAATTACTCTTTCCGAGGTTCAATATCATGCCTGTTTCCAATTTTCCGTTATCAAAATTTCAAAAGCTCACGGACGGTATTACGGACTCATTTTGTTGGTGATGGTTTCTTAAGGCACTGTATCGAAAATTTTGGCAATTCAGTATCAGAAAGCTTCATAAACGATCATATTCGATACGGGCAGAATTTTCCCCTTTTATGCCCATCCAATTCATAAGAAAATCCGCCATAGAGTTGTACATAGCAGCTGACGTGTGTAAGTTTTTGGATATTCTGACGCTGGCGAAAAGTTAGGAAACGCAATACGTGTAGTTCACTATAAAAATCAGTGTCGAGCAGTGAATAGATGAACATGCGACCGCCATTGGCAGTTGAACGAGCACATACTTTTTTGATAAAGGGAAAGATGTAAACAGTTCGGGCTGTACTATTTCCTTTTAACCAGATTATCATGATCAATATCACGGTACTGATCAGCGCGAGCTCACACAAAAATAACATTTTTTTGTGAGTTTTTATTGCGCAATGTCAACCTGATCTATTATAGCGATTCGTAGGATCTTCTGAAATAAACAGGTACAGGGAGTTTGAGTTGTTATTTGCGTTTTCTAGCACCTGCAAGCAGGGGTCAGAATAAATTTATTCGCGACCGATTGTCCATTATTCTAAAAATACTCATAAAGATAGAGATGTTTTGCTAACTTTCCACATCAACCGGTTCCCAAAACAAGTGCATAACCTATTGGTAATTAAATTCACTTTATACGGTGACCTGCTGTTTCCTAATTACTAATGACCATGCAGTTACTTGCATGAGCCTACGTGGCACACAAATTTCCGGTTTATCTCACGTGTTTGGACGCTGTGTTTCTTCATGATGCGGTGTGTAACTGAAAATTTGTCTGTAAATTATTTATCGTTTAGATTAAGGTTTGACAGAATTGGTTAGGCGGTTCAAAAATTACGAACGGGACTGATAGTTTCACCCACTTTGTGCTTGTGCTCATGATCAGCTAAAATTCCTGTACCAGATCGCAAGCTGAAGAAATGATGTAGAATAACTCTAAAAAGAATCACATACCCGTAACTCCACCACATTCAGTGCAATAGCAAACGCTGAACGCTTTCAGTTTTCCGCACTTTCCGCCACCCAATTTATCATCTTTGCAGAATTTAGCGCACACCTCATCCTGGTTGCATTCACCAAAAAAAGTTTCGCTTATGCAACTCGACGAGGCGCTACGATTTGGCAGGAATATGATCAATGTCGTCCAAATTATAATCCATCTGTGGCCGGCCATCTTAAGAACAATGTAATTGCGAGAGTGCTATCAGACTTGTTGCGGAAGAGTTCAACAACAATTTTCACTACATCGGCGTTCAGGGTGTTAGGCGAAACTTAATGTACCGGACTAATTTGAGGTCGTTGTACTTAACTGCATCAAAACCCGTCAGGGTACAATTGACATACTTGTTTCTCGGGAAATCGGCTGTGTGGCGCAAAAAAAAGAAAAGCAGAATACTGTGCACTTTTTTCAAGTTAGTAAGAACGTTGTGTAGCTGAATCTTGAATTTGCCACTACTTAAACGCCCGTAGGCGTGACGCCTTACATGTGGAGAACCCGCTTTGCACTTTATGATTTTCTGATATTCCCACTAATAATCTGCAGCTGTCTCTTTGAATATTCATTAGTGTTTTTTTAGCTTTAAAATATCATGCTGACTTGTCTTACATACCTGAATGAAATCGAGATGAATCTATTTGAAAAACGTGTGCTATTTTGTTTAAGGGTATGATATTGCGGGACCACGTATTCTAATGTAACACAAAGGAAGATATTATTTATCCATAGAACATTGAAAGTGGATACTTATTAAAAACATCTTTTGTTATTTGATTTGAACCTAAAGAAATCAGCAAGTAATTGTAAAACCTCGCAAAAGTAAGTATTGAAAATTTTTCATTTTGAATGAAAATGCGTGAGCGTTCTTGTGTTTTACTTTTCACTATCAATAGTTTCCAGGCGAAACATTTCTACTCCTTAGAGAAGCCGTATGTACATATTCAATCCATATCAGAACACGTTATATGAGGCTGTCTATGGTAAGACGCATTCTGAAAAACACTTCTGTACCTTTGTATTTATATACCTAGGTACTGATATGTTAGGTACCAAGATGCTGTGACGCTAGCTGCTATTTTGCAATTTACCTATTCGACAGGTTGTACCTATGTACTTATGTACCTAGGTGCTGGCATACATATGTGCTACTGTATTCTGATATCGCTTGCTATAGAATGATAAACCTGTCTGAATAGCTGTATTCATATTTTTATATACCTAGATACTCGCATATTTAGGTACAATGGTCCACGTTACCTACTTCGTTCAAACGACTTGCCTGTCCCAAACTTTGAAATTCCGCCAAAAATGTTTTTGAACCACAATGGCAAACTAAATTTTTTTAATTATGATACTGCAATCTCACAATTATAACGACTGGTTTAACTCCGCATAAGTCACATGCATTTTGTTATTTAAGAGCGGGCGCACGCACATGGACACGCAGTAACACACGACCGAAGTGAAAAAGACAATTATGATAGTGAGACTACAGATAGTGAGGCTACTACTAGAAATAAACCTCAAAATTGTTTTTGGGGTTTTCGTTTGAAAACTAAAATAGACGCCCAGCACTCAGTCTAGTTAGTTAGCACAAGGACTATTTAAAGTAGTCTGATTGTAAAAATTTATTTAAGCAGCTAAATCAATGAAAATAGAATCTGCTGAGCGCAATCCACTTTGCAATAGGTTTTCTTAACCATAGAAAAGTAAAACAAAATATTCGAGATGGCGCAGCCAAACTCTAGCAATTGTGAAATGAGTTTCCATTTTAGCTTGATTTTGTTTGCTTCAAACAACTGAAAACATTTAGACCACACGATCTTTCTCTCAGAAGCTGGTTTTACTTTTTTGAACAACTGAGACATGGGTAATACATGTCGCATGTATATATAAATTTGCTGTAATGGTATTGCGGTACTGATTACTGTTTGTTTTTTAGAAGTGAGACTTCCACAAACAAAAACACCATCACCCAAATGTCGTCTTTGAATTACAGTTGCCTCATTACAGTCCCTCCAGCGGTTTGGTTAGCAGTAAAACAATTATGGACAAGCAGAAGGCTAATTGCAAAATTGAAGAACAAAAATACTGATTTCAGTTTGTCGGAAAAATAAATAAAAGATCAACTATCTGGAACGTCCATATAAGCTGACGGTCTTCAACAAATTCATGCCGCCATAAACAAGTTTAACTAATTAACGTTTTTAATTTGGCAACTGAATGGGTATTCGTCATCTTTCTAGTAAGTGATTATTCAACCAGATTGACCAACACGCGCGCTGATTTACTTTTAAACTTTTGCAAAGATAAAGTCCGCACCTGTAACTACCGTTGTTTCGTAACAACCGGTACCCCGGTACGAGTACTATTTAGTAATGGCAACTTGCAATAGTCGGACACGTCCAGCTAGAGTAACACCATTGGGCAGTCGGGTTTTGAGGCTCAAAATAGGCATGTGCGTGTCAGACCCACATGCTAACTGGCCAGTTCAGGTTTTTGCTGGAGCTTGTGCATCCATGACGTTGGACGATTTCTCCCAAATAATACGGCCAAAAAACATCGAACGTTTCTTTATTTCTAGTTTTCCTTCGTGATCAAATTCAAAATGCGCTAAGTTGTTTATCGCTTTTTTGATGCATCAGTCGGAGGCCCAGTGTAGCTAATTTAATGGCGCTGATCTCGGTTAAGGTTGCCAAATATTTCAAATAAATACGTAAAGCCTGTTCGGTAGAGTCACCGTAACTGAAGCACAAAATGAAAAAAATGAAAGCACGAGCAGAGCCGTGTTGCAAGTGGTTGACTGTGACCTGAATTGGGGTGATTTGCATATGTCAAACTCCAAATGGGTCGTCATTATATTTTTTCGGATACCCTCTTCAAATTTCTCTTACAAATATTTCCACACCACAAAACCATATTTCCTCATCTATTCCTACAAGTAGAAATTTGGTGTTTTATGGTCTGCGGAGCAACAACTCTGTCAATAAATATTTCCCTGTATTAACCAGCAACATTTTCGTTGGCAAAAATTATCGGACTTAAAGTCTCTCGTGATATGAGTCAATGCAATCAGAGGTCAATACAGATAGAAAAAACGGGGCAATAAGACCATCCTGAGTGCCCGTCTTGAAGGTTGGAATCCCGTCCGACCGCACAACTCGCAGATGCAGGGCCAGCCACGCAAAGGGTCGTACATTCCACCAGTGGAATCGCGTGGCAAGAAGAAATTTAAATTCAACTACTGCTGATTAATTTGTTAATTTGGATAGCACTTCTCTGCCTCCTGTTGTGCTAGGCTAAGTGCTAGGTGAAAGCTTTCAGAATAGGGCAGAATAGACAAGAAGACTGAAAATCGGAGAGAAATGGCCACGGAAAAAAAGAGCAGGGGCAAAAACCACAACAGGGAAACGCGGCTGCAAATTTTTTGCCGGATCTCAAGATTTCTCCTGCAAGAAAACGAGATCGGTATTAAGAATCGAGCTCTGCGCTAAAATCCGGTCTTGAGTTTTGAGTGGGGAGGCAGGAGATGCGAAATTGGAGAAATGCTGCGGGGGGGGGATGTGCTTCCTCCAAATGAAAATCTACATCAACTTCCGATCAACCAATCAACCAAACCGTAAACGAATAAAGCAACCAAACTCCAGAAGGTAAGATGGAAGTGGAAGTGGGCGATGTTGAGGTCAAGGTAGTAGGGAAAAGGCAGTTTTACTCAAATCAATTTGGCAGTTGTCGATGTTGAAAGCAGTGCATATTTCCAGTGTCAAGTTGTTGTCAAATGAAACTACGGGTATTTTTTTCCCACGTAGGGATGGCAATTACGCGGTTTGGGTTGGGCGGTTTGGATTCCAAACCGCGTACACGTAATCGTAAACCGCACACGTTCAAACCGTTAACGTAACGGTTTAGGCGGTTTGAGTTGCACGACAGAAAATTAAGTCTAAAGAATTCCGTTGAATTGTATTGCTCAGATTGTACTGATATTTGTAGATAACATACTGCTCTAAAATATGGGCAATACAATTCAACAGAATTCTTTAGACTACTACCTTGAGAACATGTAAAGACGCCTAACTAATCTTAATTTAATATATCTAAACATTGCATGACCAAACTTGACTTACATAGAAACGTTTCGGGATCTGACTTCCGATCGGAACGATTTTTTTCCACAAATACCTGTCCATATATCAGGATTTAAAATTGGGGTCTCAGTGTCGAAATCACATCCGCGGTTGCGATTTCGACCCCGTGACGCCAATGTTAAATCATGACATACAGTATAGACAGGTAATTGTGAAAAAACTCAGTCAAATTCCGAAACGTTTCCTAGTTAGTTTAAACTAAATTAATTTAACAAAGCGTTGCTCAAATTAAGTTAAATCAACTTCACGTAACGTAATGCACCGCAACAAAATTTGACTTAACTTAATTTGAGCTAACTTAGTTCAACATAACTCGACTTGACCCAACTTGACGTAGCTTAACTTAGCTTAATTAACTTAACTTGAAGTAAGGTAATTTGATTTGAAGTAAGTTAGGTTACCTCACCTTAACTGCACTAAACATTTTTTTCTCTGACTTAACTTAACTTGACTTAAATAAACGTAACGTAACTCAACTTATTTTAGATAATTAAAAAATCATATTTGTTTCGAATAACCTTTTGATATTTGCCGGTTGCTACCAAGTGTAATTTTTCTGACTTTATGGACTGCCTTTAGCTATCGATTAACGCTTGGCGATTAAAGGCAAGACTGGCGAACCGAAGGCAAACTGGGTTTTTAATGTCATTCTGTCATGTGGTTGCTTAGGCCTATGGAGCGCCCGCTGGTTCAAACGCTTTTTGCATTTATGCTCGACGATTCTTTTTCGCTCAATAAATTCATGATGCATAAATCATTGTGCGGAAAATATTTTGTCCGATAAAATCATTTAGCAAAAACATTTTAGTTCAGTAAAACTATTAAACAAACAGCATTTTACTCCATAATTTTTTCAAGCTGATTCATTTAACTCGCCTTCATTTAACTTTCTTTGTGTTGCGTGTTCTTTTCTTTTTCGGAATAAATATAATAAATGTTTTAGCAACCACTTTACGATTTTGAAAACCGAAAATAACTAATCAAAATACAAGGAAAAAATATGCTTTTAATAGTATTACGCTACTACTTTACTAGTATTTTTTTAAGAATTCGAAATAATCAAAGTAGAGCGAAACGCCGTGTGATTGGCTCAACGTAAAATCCATCCTGAGGGAAACCTGAACCAGTTAAGTTGAGGAGAGTACAGAGCTAGCAGTAAACAGATTTCGGAAAACTTTGGAACGTTTTTTTCTCGATAAAACTAATTTGCGTGAGACTCAGATCTCAAATCCTGTCTCACAATTTTCACGAATTTCCGAATATTTTTTCTGAACGATATACAGTTTTCAAGGGAAAAGCGTATTTAAGAATTTTAGAACACATTTTTTTATTGTGGAGTTTTTGGATCTAGCAAAATCGCTAACACATTGTATAAAATTATCGTACAACTACAGATAAAAAAAAGAAAGAAATTGGAACAATTCAGCATTCGGGTCAAGAAAACGCTTTTTTAAGAGTCTTGAGCAGTGGATTTTGTCCCAGTCCACAAATGTTTCGAAAGTCGTCCTGGGACACATCTTTGGCGTAGACACCACCATATCCATTATTCTTCACCCAGTTCGCCTAAAACAAAATAACGATCCATTGAATGTTTAGCAAATTTAAAAAATGTGAATAAAAATGAATGATGAAACGTACTTTTGCTTGGACGGTTCGAACATCATTGTAGCCAATCCACCAGGCATCGTTGTAAGCGTATGACGCTTGTATTTGCGTGTCAAAAACGTCCGTTGCACCGTCTGACTTGATTCTCAGACAAATTTCGTAAAACGGCCACTTTCTGGTTTCCCCAGTATGCTCGCTGGCCGTGATCCAGGTAAGGGCTGTTGCGCCTAATTCGTGGTCGTCGGAGTCACTGAGGAGCCAGCCGCGACCATAGAACGGTACACCGGCCACCAGTTTGTACTTTGAAAATCCTTGTGACGACCACATTCCCATGATGGAATTCTATTCGTGAAAGGAATGAACGATAATTATCCACAAAGCTTCTTTTGAAAGAATTATCCGGAAAAATAACTGAAAAATTAGCAGACATTACCTACAAAACTTTACCTGCTGATTTTTAAAGAGCTGTAGCTAGTGACTAAACGCTAGTAAATGTATGGAACAACATTAACTAATCGAGATTAGACTCGAGACGGCGAAGGTGTGCGGACCTCGGTCCCTGAACCCGCATTCTTGAGAACATGAGTTTCTTGAATTCTGAATAAAAGAGTTCAATTAACAGATATTATGCTCAAAATGTGAATATTCAACAAAAATTCAAGAGAAAATAAAATAATATCCAAATACCAGTGGGCATGGAAGTCGATAAGTTTCTAATAACATTTTTTAACGGTAAAAAAAGAAAGGTCGAGTCGGTACAACTACATTTTTGAGTCGGGCGAAATGTCTGATCTCACATATATTTTTGCAACTCGCTATTCTGTCAAGTCCGTCGCGTTGGCAAGAGCAGACCACCTTTCACTTGAAAACTATCTTAAACTGCCCCATGATCTGTGAAATTATAACGATCGTCTGTAAGGCGACGAAAGAACGATCTTTGGGAGTGTTTTGACATAAGGCAAAATCAGAATTGGCGTTAGTCTAGCGACAGACCACTGAAGCGCAAGAAACCATAGGAAACAGCAAAAAAGACAAAAAACCGATGCGACGAGTAGAAGCAGATGGACAGACAGAAGAAAACCATGGCAGCTAGATACACAAGCATGCGTCAAGCAATAAAAGCAGAAAGGCAGACATGGGCATACAGACACTCTGACAACCAGACTGAGACCAGACGGGCAGTTGAAAAGATACAAACACAGACAGATGGACAGAAAAGCAGACTTGCAGACAGTCAGACGTACCTACAGAATCATATACAAACAGACATACGCAAAGGCAGTACAGATACAAAAAAAGCCAGACAGGCTGACAGACCGATAGACAGGCAGGACAGACAAACAAACAAACAAACCGATAGTCAGACAGACAGACAGACACGCAGACATACAGACAATAAACAGACAGACAGACAGACAGACAGACAGACAGACAGACAGACAGAGAAGCAGACAGACAAGGCGACAGAAATACAGACACATAGATACACAGAGGCTAAATTTGCTAAATTTTGTTTTCCAACTATTATGCAGACAAACTTTGGCTAAACCAGGGTAAGTTACTTGCGGAAAAAACAGTGCTGAAGCATCCTCCTAATTGACCACGGTATGACGGTGATCGCGCTGAAAATGTGCTGTAGTGCAACTATAAAATTCTGATATCGCCACCCAAAAGTGAGTTCAATTTAATTAGTCGATATCCTAATCAGAATTTTTGAGTAATCGAATCCGGTTTCGCAACAGCCTGGTGAACATTTCTAAAAAAATATGGTTCGAGCCAATTGAATTTTCTGTTTACAAGTGAAAACTCGAAAGAAAATGCTTTGGGCTGGTTTTATTATACGCAATGGTTTAGTCTACCAAAGAAAAATTAAAGCACGTATTTTTACAAAACACTTTTCGTTCATCAGAGATTTCAGTGTCTGTACTCGTACCAAGTTGTAACGCTGCTTCACTCCAAGCGGACCTAAAAGAGTTGGCGAATGATGGACAACCGCGTTTCGATTTGTTGTTGAGCTTCCCAAGTCATACGCAGCCACGTTAACGATGTCGACGAAACTGGAAAGGGCATAAATTAGCATTCATTTGTTGTGCAAAAAAACATATACAAATATGGTCCTTACCTCTCTAAACTGGAGGCATCTATAAGAGCCGAGTCGGCTGATTCAGAGAAGACGACAACGGAAATAGCCAAGCGCGTCATGTCTCTTTCCACGCTGTCAATCTCAAACACTTGCCGCAATTTCTGCCAGGAAAAAGAAGGAATATTAACTATTCACATCGGTTAATTTATTAGTACCAAACCTCGAAAAATGATGTAACGGTGGTTTTGTCGGTTTTAATCACTCGCCCTGGATCCATCTTTATAGTCACATCAATTCCATCGAATCCCCAATTTCGTAAGCTTTTTGCAGCTGCTCGTGCGAATTTGTGTCGCTTCGCGAGATTTTGTGTCAGTTCCATTAGGGTCGAGAAATCCCTTTCGCTCAAGCTGAGCAGAGTTTTCAGTTTTGGATAACTCTTCTTAAAAGAATTTAGCTTGTGCAGGATATCTGCAAATTAAATTTGTTCAATAAATTGTCAGACCTGTTTACAAAAAGTGAAGTACTGTGAGCTTTATTCCAAACTCGCTAGGATGTACAGCATGCTTTTAAAATCAGAAGCCATACAAAAATTAATCAGATGAAGAAGTTTTGCTGAGAGATCCAGTTCAACCTATGTTCTGTCAAGGAATAGCTTCGTGTCGTATTCTAAACCACAATGCAATTCAACCATTCCACATTTCAAAACGGGAGATGAAGAACTAGATAAGGTTCTTTTTTCGCGAATTTACGCCAGAGTTTTCGCTAGCCGTTCAGCATTGCCCGCGAAAGCCGCAACAATAAAATATTATTTATGACACAGCGCTCTCAAATTCAGCAATAATTTAAATTTTTTGAATTTATCGAGTGATTGGTTCCAATTCCATGATTATTCGAAAACAAACTTCATAAATTTGGCTCGAGAACTCAAAAATGCCTGCCTGCTCTTCGGTTCTAAAAAGGGAAAATGAGAAAATGTGACTGGCTATTATTACGCAAACGTAATTGAGCGAAATATGACTCTGGTAAGTGCATCTCAACGTATGTGCACGTGAGCTTTAGTTCAATTTATTCTCAGCAGCTAATATTATTGTGGAAAAATAGTAGTTGACGCGGAGTTAGACGTTTTCAACAAATTAGTATAAACAGAAAACTGAACGGTTGAGTTTGTGGTTCAACTTAGTTGATGATGAGGATTTTGGATGATTTTGTGATTCGAATAAACTGTTGGGCGAAAGCCAAATAACAAGAATTTTTTTTAGCTTAGTAAAAACAACGTTATTGGTAAATTTGCTGCGGAACAACATTTTTTTGATCTCAGAAACTGAAAAAATGTCATTTTTTATTATCCCGCAGATATCGCGCTGGTCTCTCCATTGTTTTAAAATTATTTATAACGTTTTCTGTTTGTCTTGTGCGCTTAGAGTGCGCTTAGGTCGCAAAAACCCGGAAAGATAACTTGGTCGGAAGTTAAAATTCTTAAATAGGGCGACAAAGATTAGAGATCCTGTGGGAAATTCATTAAACGTAACTGGAAAGCGAGTTGTACCCAACACACTATGGGAAAGGGACAACTCCTACACATTATAAAACCATAAATGTGTAGTGAGTTGTCCCGTTTCCACAGTGTGTAGGGGACAACTCGCTACAAGTACAACTCTCATTGTTCTCAGGCGGCTTCTTTGTGTAATGAGTTGTCATTGTCACCCCGAGGACTGTTTAAGTTGATGCCCCGTTTTTGAGAGTCGTGAGTGAGCAAGTCATCTTGAGCATCGATCGATCAAAGGCATGGTCCAGTCTGCGCGTCAGCCAATCAGTCGACGCGGTTTTCTAATATATTTGAAATATAGATGAAAAATTCCTAGCCACCTTTATCCCCCCATTTTATTTTTTTTTCCTAGAATACATGAAACAGAGTAAAAAAAGGGTTCTGGAATAGCTTTCAAACGGAAATTCTGTTTTGAACTAAATTCTTTTTTCAGTACAAGTCTCAAATTTTAAAATTTTAAATCACACTTAAGCTGAAATTTTATTTTAATTTAACACAGGCTTGGATTTAGATTTCGAACGGTAATCGTGAAAAGCGGATTTTAAGTTGTCTAACCTGCCCTTAAAATGGTATTTTTTTATAGTGTGATAAATAATTTTATATCGAAATGAACTGTAGGTTAATCATATGCCTCCGCCCTCGGCGTTTCTTAACTTTGAATACAGTTCGCTAGTTATTGGGGGTCTCCGCTCTAAATTTTTAATCTCAATAAATTTCCAGAAACTTCCGTACTCATTTTAATGTACTCTGTTTTTGAAAAGCATAACAAATTAACAATGAACACAACTTAAAATGTTTTGAGCAAGTGGACAATTTGTATTGCTGGTTCTCGTTCGAGGACGATATGAGAGAAAGATTATTTTTCAATTCGATGTCGGTAAACAACGTATTACCTCTGTCGAATTCCGCTTGAATTATTCCAGCGCTGATGAGATTGCCTTTAACAACGTTGATATATGAACACAGGCTTGGATCTATATTTCGAACGGTATAGCGTGCTAGGCCGTCAAGATTCGTCGCTTCATACGGGTAATAACATCCGCGATGGGGCGTTTCGAAATCTGGATCTGCAGCAATAAAAATGCTTTACAATACAACGCCCGTAATTTTTAGAACAAAACATGTCGTGGTACCTGTTCCACCGAGCGAAACGCTAGGAACGCCTGGATAGCCTGTACAACTGTACATTTTGTTGATTTTGTTGATATCAATCGGGCTAAGGTGCCGTCTTTGGCCGATCTCCTTGTCGGAATATTGTGGTTTAGGTCGGATGGTCCACTGAGTTCGGTCAACGGCAAAATCGAACATCCCGTAATGGAGGATCGAACCAAAGTCGTAAGGTTCACCAAATGCGAGACTATTGTCGTATTTCTGAAACTGGCTCTGCTCGGCTGAAAATGGATATTTCAACAGATGGTCAGAAGTAATATAGACGCAAGACATTTACCTACTTTTGGGGATGTTGTCGAAATTGATTTCGACGAAGTCGTCTCTGTCCGCGCGAGCTTGCTCGTGATAAAAACCTTCCAAAAAAACTATTAGTTTGATTTTTCGCACTGGATATCGGAAAGAAGTTGTACCTAGTGCGTGCATCAGTTCATGCTGCGCAATTCCATAGGTTTGGTTTATAAAACAATCTAAATATCAAAAACGGTTACTTGTGTTCGAATATCGTGTTTTCACATTTTGTTTACGTGAAAGACTGAGCAAAACTTGCTGCTCTGCTTTGTGGTAGTTTCCAATGTAAGACGTACACCTGTCGAAGTCAAGTAGGTTTTAAAACTTCATGGATCATTTAAATATTCTATTCATGCACTGTTCTTCATTTGAAAATTAAAAACTACAGCAAACTGAAAAATTGGGATTTACCGATTGGCATCAGCAATAATCAGCAAATATTCCGTTTCTGTGGTACGTTGAACAAATCGGATGCATGTCGAATTCTCGATGCCTTCCATGGCCTTCAACACTAAATCGTGCTTGTCTTGCTCGTACACTACAAACGTTGATTTCTTGAATGTCTGTTTGAATACATATTTCACAGAGACAAATATAACTTACCGTATGTCTTGGAGAACTGGAAGGGCACTCGATTATTTTTCCATCGGAGGTTTTCATCACTGACGCCGTTTCGACCCATGTTCTATTAACAGGAGGTTCATGAAATCCAAATCTTCATAAGGGGTGTGATGATTTCTTACCGGGGCACTGCCGGTTTGAAGAGATCCTGCATCAATCCCGAGAATGTCGCTCTCGAATAGAGGCACCTTGGATTGAGGTACATGACTGGAATCGTCGGGTGCCAAATCTGTCAAACGGAGAAAGCTATGATAAATACAATAATACACCAACTTTCATGAGCTTTCAGTACTGATTACAAATACTAGCATTGGAGTGTAGAAAATTGCATGAATTACCGGGATCAAAGTTGTAGGCCGGACGACCCAGTACGGGAATACTGAGGAAAAGAAATGTTTTAAAATTTATCACAAGCCCCAAGTTATTTCTACCCATTTTCAGGATCCGGAGGAAGTTCCAACAACAGCATCTCCCAATAATGTAGTACTCCGCAGAACATGTATCTCGTTAGTTCTGTACTGTCGCTCGTTGTATCATGACGGAAATATTATTTGAAAGACACACGAAAATCGACGTTTTTTTTATCAGCACAAAAACCACGTCACGCCATTCTATGAGCTTGTAATTGTAGACGGGGGTTGTGACGCGTCATTAGGAAAATATTTTGCTTTATTGAACCGGTTTTGTCAAATTTAATCACAATTGTGAGTGATTCCGTCCAACGAAGTCAGGTAGACTAACACTATCTGTGAAAGCCCGCGTGTAGCACATTTTTTTGCACATGACATGTCTTTAAGTGTTTCAAGCAGGAATAACATACTGAACGCTCACTCATCCTTACGAATAAAGCGTCAGAATAATTACTTACCAACAACACGATGTGAAACTCAACAGGAATTTTTGCAACCGCCAGAGTCATCAAAGATAATATGATATTTTAAAGATAAAATTGAACGCTTGGAAACACTGTAAGAACTAAGGAGAAGGCAACAATCCAGTTGTAACCAAACATTGAGTTCGATTAACCGACAGGTGCCGTCATACATACTTTTATTTACACTGAACCTCCGTTTTACTACAAACCACCATATTTTATCACAAACTTTGGATTTTAATCGCTTTTTGATGGTGTTTATATCAAAACAGAAATGCCCGCGACGCTAACAGTGTTTTATTCCTCGGCGGCGGTTCCTTGCAAACCATGAACGGTAGATACATTTCTGATCAGTGGATTTTGGGTTTATTCAAAAGCTAATAGTGATTTTTAGTAGTTTTAGGCTCAACTTCACAAGTTATTGGTCGTTGACCGCCAAAAAAAAAAAAAAATTTTTTTTTCGGTAATGTTCGGCACATCCGCTAACTTTTGAGCTGCTGGTTAAAAAATCGCTATTTTAATAAGCGATTAGGCAATTTGGAATATCGTGTCAACAACCCTTAAGTCACCTAAAGCGCAAGAATCTATCCATTGAAATTTGAGGTTAAGACACCGCCGACGGGAAGGATTTCTATAACGTCATGTGAGTTTCTCGAAATTAAAGACAAAGAGTTAGTACGCTACATACAATATAATACTAAACGATGTCAAAAATGTATGATAAAACAGATTATTTTTCGTATAAACCAAAACGGCGAATACCTCTTAAGGTAGCTGTGCATGTGATACTAACATCTGCTCACAAGGATTAAAAGCGCAACGCAAAATAACGAGAACTGTTACAACTCAGTGCAAAATGAACCGACCGTTAGCTAAATTTATCTGACAGACAAAATTATGTAAGCAGAAACACAAAAATCGTTAAGGATAGTTCCCTTTAAGGCGATTTCGGATATGCAAATCCAGTTTTGTAAAGCAGTTCACCATTCGGGCATGAACAAGGCCGTGTTCCCGTTGGTTCCACAGAGTCGCAGCAAAACAAGTGGTTGTCGCCAATTTGATACGACTGTCTCCGCACAAGATGCTTCCAGTTGGACAGTAGTAACCGGTTTTCAACATGTTACTTTTGAAACATATTTTCCGAAGGATTATAGCAGCTAAATCCACAGGGGATCCTTCCGTCGATGCAGTAAAAAAAGCCAGTTTTCGATTGGTCGCTCTTGAAGCGTGACTTGACAATTGGATCCTATCAATCTTCCCCACAGAGGGCACTTCCAATCGGGCAATAGACGTACCCAGTGCTAGATGTGTTACTCTTGAGGCTTATCTGGATGACAAAAGAGTATAACTGCAGCTGCTTTTGTGATTCGTTTTTTTTTTACTGTAAACTTTTCAAATATTTAATTCCAGTTTGTGGTTTCTAAATAACGAACAC
This sequence comes from Hypsibius dujardini, assembly GCA_001579985.1. Classification (NCBI taxonomy): domain Eukaryota; kingdom Metazoa; phylum Tardigrada; class Eutardigrada; order Parachela; family Hypsibiidae; genus Hypsibius; species Hypsibius dujardini. The sequence goes on from LRSR01002934.1 coordinate 46,331, forward strand.
ATTTTTTGATTCAATTATTTTTGATAAAAGGGAAGCAATGGAAACCAGAACTGTTTTCCTTTTGTTCAGGAATCTAATCTAAATGACGGTCACTGTAAAAAAATTCAAACTTGGGTTTTCAATCTCACAATTCCGCTGCACTTTTAAATGCTGTATACAGTAATTTTACGTTCTACAACTGTATTTCAATGTTGATTAAACGCAAAAGCTGAGAACTCTTATTTTCACGACGTCTGAGGTTGAAAAAGGCTTGAAATCCAAGGTTGTTTACCTATGCGGAGCGGAAACGGCGGGGAAGCGAACTGAAAAAATCTCAAGGAAGCTTCCTTGGAATATGTTTGGCTTAAAGACGCTCTCAAGCAACGATTCTTATCGCTGTTTCACACTACATTTGTGGATTTTAAATTTTTCTAATTCGTTGGCAAAATTTTGAAGTGGGAACACTGTCCCAATTTGTTTTAGTTTATATTTCAATAAGTTTAACACCTTAAATATTATGCTTTGAAAATCAAGAATGTATTACAGTCCCCGGGACAAAGGCTTTGTAGACAGGTTTGTCTTTGGCGAATACGTAATGCCTAACTTTGAGGAATATGTGTGAATGACTTTTCCGAAAAATAAGTTTCTACCCGTTAGGTGCCGCATTTTGAAAGAAAAAAGTCGAGCTAGTAAAACATATCGAAAAAATCAGATTGTTTTTCAAATAAGTCTTTTATTAAGATATTCAAGCAACAGTAGAACAGGCAAGACACGTGAAATTTTTTTCAAATTTCTACTACGTCCAAAAATTTGCAAGCCCGATTCAACAGTTGAAGTTAACGGTAATATTTGTTCAATACTCGCAGTCGCCGCATACACCACTCGGACCCCAGAATTCTGTCGCCAAAAAAATCGGAAAATTCATTAAATCAAAAAATTATCGACAGAGTGACGTAACAGTTGTTCACATCTCATCCTAATTACCCTGAATCTTTTTGAACTAAACTATCTTGTAAAAGTTATATGTAAATACGGGCGGCTAAGGGGCATCTTAAATCATACGCAAAAAATATCAACATTTTATTTGAGTAACATGCCACACACAAAATATCTGAAAAAACTTATTTTACAAGTATTTTTTCGCATAATTTAGTGACAGTGTTTTGAGAAGGTACTTACCAGACTTGGATATTTTGACGGCAGGAGGGAAAACTGAAGCAAAACGACAGTTAAACAGTACCATAATTTTCTTTTTTTTAGCTAAGGCTGACCGAGCGTATTGACCACAGGGCATCCGTTGCAATAACAGAAATGTATTTCCCCTAAACTTTCCGCATTTTCTTGGCCGAGACCGTTGGCCCGCTGCATTCTGGTCACTTGGACTCATGCAATTATCGGCTGCCGCACCGATTACACTAAAAAACAGAAAACATAGAGCAAGAAACAGCTGTAATATTGTAATATGCCGCTGATAGCCTTGTGTGTCACGAAAAACGATCTAATTAGGCGGTATAAAATCCGGTTTTACTTTTCGGTCTCTGGGTTATGTAGTTCTTACCGATTGGAAATTTTATTTCGATAAACAATGACTACAACAAAACGCCTAACTTTGAACACCAGATGATAAAGTAGTCTGCTTGCTCAGCTTTTAAGCGAGAAAATCATTTTGTGATGGTCGTTACATTTCCTAAAACGTTTCAACACTCACTTCGACCACCGCAAACTTGCAGTGCTACAGTTCAATGTGAAAATCATTCAAAGTTCTCGATTTTCTTCTTTGTGCGTCACGCGCTGCCGGCTCATTTACGACCGATTTTTATACTCTTCGCAGATGATCGCACCACCGTTTGCGGCATGTCGCATTTGTTGCACTTCACTCAAGAATAACGCAAAACAGTCTGGATAATTTGAGAAGCAAATTCTCATTAAACTACACTGCTGAATCTGGGAACAATAATTAGTGTCACAAAAACAAGAAATTCCAAGATCATCAAACCAGAGATGGTGAAATGCAAAACATTGTGTCTGTCGCGTGGAGTGAATTACTGGGTAGGAACTTACTTCTGGTACGAATTATTTTTTCTAGTTTTAGAACCCCTCTGAATTTCATTCTCTTCATAATTCCCATTCTGGGACGCCCTCTCATTCCTCTCGTTTCACCAACGGAACATTTCAAATAATTCTTATCAAACCTAATTTAAACTTATTTATTTTATTCATGTTGTCTTCTGAAATGTACTAATTAAAAAAATTAACAGAAAAATTAGTATTCAGTAAATAAGTAATTAAAATTATTTTTTTTATTAAAAATGTGACATCCAAAATAGTTCGGACTGCCCAAAAATATCGAGTTAATTTGACGAGAGTGATTGCTTACAGAAGGAGTTTTATCTTTCAGGCTTGTCGGTGCGCTCTGAGACGTCACTGAGCGCGCCTTGGGATCATCCTCACCACGCTACCGGTAAACGCTTTTTTACTGGTTCTAATTGCTATTGCATTTGCAAAATATTTAATGACGAAAACTTTGCCCAAATGTGCTGGAAATTACTCGCACAATATGAGCCCAGGCGTCGAAACAATGGCAATGAAGATTTGACAAAATTCTGAGTCTCCTGTTCAATGGCATTTTTTGCTCCGATTCAACCTCTAGTCGGTATTAAAACGGGCAGAACTATGAAAGCCGGACGCAAATGCTTTGAAATGGGCGTTCAGAGTATTGCATTGAATGTTTTATTTAAGATTGAGGAGTAAGGGTTTGAATTTAATTGTGGAAAACACGCTGCTGGACAATCCCGGAATTGACCAGGGACAGAACATCTTAAAAATTTTAATATATTCCGACAGGATAAGATAAACCTGATGCAGTTCAAAAGCTAGCTCATTTTTTTTTAGCTTGACGTATTCGGAGCTTTTTAGCACTGTTACCACTGTTACCACTGTTACCACTAGTAAAGCGTCCCAGGAAATAATTAGTAAGGTCGCCCTTACGAATGCATAAGATTTTGATAGCATAATAACGATTTCACTCGATTATGATTGTATGGTTAATATTTGAAACTCAACGTTACGCGACAAAGTCATTTAAGTTGTTTTCTGCTGACAGTGTCAGAACCGGTTACAACTGTTTCCGATCGTATTTTTATAACTGCTGTTTAAACTAACGATAAATACGTTTAGTAATTCAGTCACAATCACTGGTAGATTGCTATCAAGGCCCTGTTTAGCAGAGGACATTATCATTTGAGAGCCAGGAAAATCAGTTGTTGCTCGCTTCACGAATCGAAAATGGAGTTTGCATTTTCTCTTGATAGTCTGTCCATAGGACTACGTTGTTCAGAAAAAAATACATGACGAATTTGCACACTCGGTCAATAACACACTATTTTCAAATTGCAAAGTAGCAGCCGTAATTGAACATCCTCAGTGATATGTAAGAGACCAGTAGCAAAATGACGAGTGTTTGAAAATCCAAGTATTTAGCACAATTATTTTGCACACCGATGAGAGCCCACATCTACATGTTTCAGTTGCTCGTTCTACGTTGGAAACCAACACAAACAGCTACAAAGGGTTTCTCTAAGCCTCAAAAGTAAGGAAATTAGCTTGGTTTGTACGAAACCTGCTGAACTAATAACGTTTTTTTTCCAGACTGTTTTGAAAATAGCAGCATCGGAGTAGCGCAGCATTAATTCATGCATGCTTTAGGTCAGTGTGAGCGAGCTCTTGATACCTGTTTTGATCGATTATGCATTGCCACAGAACGAGCTCAATTATTTTGTGCTGCTACTGCTAGTTTTCAGAATGTTTCCCTGTTATCACATATGCGGTTATCTTGGTGTTCAGATGAAAATGCATTCAGAAGCTTAATTGAGAAAATTGAGTGCTCAGATCTCAAAATTTATATGAATTCGGCACCCAGCAAGAGAGTTTTTTTTCAAAAAAACTGCAAGGTTCAAAAACCTAAAAAAATGTCTTGATGTGCAGTTCGAATTTCAGCGCCCCGCATCAGTTCGGCTAAATCTCATGCGGTTTGGCAGTAGTCCTAAGTCATTTGATTAACCATGGGGTGCATACTTGGTGCTCAATGTTTTCTCACGCCTGACCAATTCAATACCATCAATTTACTTTGTCCAATATCTTACAGTACATTCTAACTTTTACCAAATTTTGCAACAGAAGGTTGTTGATGCGCATGTAAGATGACTTGGGTTCAATCAGTTTTGATAAGAAAGCCAAATTAATCTTGGCCTCTCATTATTCATGCATTTTCAGACCAAATACATGTACAACATAGATTTTCCAGAGTTTTATTACGAGAACTCGAGGCTCGATCGAGATGATCATGTGGAAATCAACTTGTCAAACATCAGGGCAGGTGAGCAAACAAAATCTTAGCCAAGTCACGTTGAGTGACATGCGGAATATTTCATGCTTTAGATGACGTGGTTCAGTTCTAGAAATATCAACATACCACATTCTTTGGCGAACCGTACGATTACGGGTCCATCATGCATTCCGGGAGGTACGATTTTGCTATCCATCCTAGAGTATGGACCATCAGATCCAGAGAAAAGTTCTACGACCAAGAGATTGGCCAACGCAAAGCGGTCAAGGTATCACAAGGGGCATTCCCAAAAGAACTAATGATGAATTCGATTCCTATGTTTTGCTCTTACTCCCAAAACGAGTTGGCAACTAATTCAAAGCACTGTCTTTGACAGGGCAAGTTTAGCAGAGCAATAATGAATCGAAGAGCGCAACTTTTTATTTATATGTGTCTTGGTGCCTCATTTCAGCAGTTAAAAGGTAACTGTTAAAATCCAATTTCTAAAAAATACAGACTGTAATTATTCTGCGGAAGTTGATCAAAATTGTTTTTGATTGGCCGTTACAAATTGGTCCGAAAATAAATTGCTAACAAAAACTAGTCTTGATTTTCCAGACTTTTGCTATACGACAAGTTATACACGTCCGAATTATCCGCGTCAAAAACATGCTGACTGCTCCGCCCGATGTTTAAATTTTGTCACGGTTGCGAAGACCAAAACGCAAAACTAACGTACGTTGAACGTAGTAGACAAGTGATTATAGAACGTCTTTATGTACGAACAACATCTCACGGGGAAATCCAAGGTTCGCAAACAGAACTGGCACAAGAGTATTTTTGATACGTTAATACGTATCATACGGCAAAACGGGCTCTGTCGGGCAGCATCAATGAGATTTGCGCTATGTTGTGTTGAAAATTCAATTAAAAAACTAGTTTCTTGTCGAATATAACCTGAAAAGTAAATTTGTATAAAATTAGTGTCCAAACAAAGAACCGGCTTTTGGTAACACAACCTTTTCTTCAAAGAATAACAAAATATTAACACCCAGTCTCTCTTAGATTCAGGTAAGTCGTCAAATGAGAACCAGTACATGAGGGGCGTGGCTAACGCGCAACAAAAATGAAAAGGACTGATGTTGATCAATAAAGAAACTTCTTATTCTAACACGTAGTTGGCCAACATTCCTTTCTTCTTACAGCTCTTTTCAGTTCGGGTGACATCTCTCAATGTTTTTTGCAGCTCAGCAACATACGCGAGGCGTGAGAGCTGAACATGAAACTGTGGGATATATTTTGTCTTCCCGTACTGTACGGCAATTATTTTTATGCTTCAGCAGAAAACGGAGCCCGAGCCAAGGGTACTTCTACTGTTGAGCAGGCCTTTTTTCAACCCTCGCTGTCCATTGTTTCTTTCTGAGGGTATTTGAAAATTACTAACTGTTGCATTCAGAAAGATTTGTAAACTCAGCGACACCGAGAAGCGCAGATCAGATACACGACGATGTTACTCTTGTGTTGAGCAACTTCCCTGAAGTCAACGATACCATAAAAGTTTGTATGAGTCAGTTTTAGGTGATGCAACTATACTTTAATCTAGATAAAATATGTTATCCAAGGGTTTCATTCGTGACGGCGAGAGTCTAAATCTGACGATCGGTGGATGGCCCGGACAAATACTCAAGGCTTTTATTTCACATCCCAAACGTAAGGAATGTTCCTCCTGTCACATATAGCTGTAAACACGTTCACTCCTTTCTTTTTTAGATTTCGCGGACGACTACTTTGTCTTGGCTTTTCGAGGTAAATTACCACCGTGTTAAACATTCGTAGCTGGTCAACTGTATATAGATAGATCCAGAGCTGTAACAGTATTTCTTCTAATTGGCGAGACAGGTTTAACAGGAACTGCTGTGCAGTACGGAATTATTACACAAATATAAAACACAGTCTGGAGCAATTGATTTGTTTTAAAAATTAAAAGTTTAGAGGGTGCTTGCGTTTTGTTGATTTGGCACATGAATATAAAGAATAAAAATTAAACAACCATGTTAAAAAACAACTTAAAAAATGTATTTGGTTGCGAACGGTAAGTCGACTATCGCAACTGTTTCAATCCCATTGCCTTCACAATCTCTTCAAAACAGGATTCAAAAAGATATCTTAGAACAAATTCATGATCACAAATCAGAGGTGAAAAGACCATAAACGAATCCATAATTCGTGAAAAAACAAAATGCAATTTCTTGTTCGCTTTTGGTAGGACAATCCACCTGTATCAGCAGTACCTACATGGGAGAATGTGTCCATAAAGATACTTAATGTGGACTAGGTTTTAACAAAGACGGCCAGGGTCAAGGAAAGTGTGGGATGTTTCGGAGCATGACGGTTTGCTACTGTGACACGTGCTTAACGTCCTAGAGCCCAACTAAAATTGTAGCTAAAATAATAGATATGCTGTTACAAGTTTCCTCCGGTTCTCGCATTCGCTTATTTCATATTTCTGATGCGCTTGGCACCAAAATGCTATTTTGTTTATCTACTCTGATGGGTCCCAGTTTCGTCAAGGGCAAACTGGCACCTTTTTTGACCGAGAATGTTCGTGGGTCACCGAGAGAACTTTCACTGACGAAGCCTTTTTTGATTTTAATATTCATTTATCTTGATAGTGCGTCGAGTTTGCAGAATTGTTACGGTTCTCCCAAATTTAAACAAGTTACTTGACACCTTCAAGCCCATATTTACATTGCATGTAATTTTTTTTTCAGAAAAAATTACGGATTTTGAAATAACAAACTTTTTTAGAAATTCAACACGGTGCTTAGAAAATATTCTTTCAGGCTTGATTCAAAGTAAGCTCGGCAATTTACAATGAATTTAGGAATATACAAAGCACCAGGTATCCCCTAATTCTGATCTTCGTTTCGTTAGGTGGGGCTTTGGTTCCAGGTGAACTACATAGACGAGCATGAGTTTGACCAAGTATTGGCCATCGGTCCTTGATTGTGTTACAGTTTGTAGAGCCTCGTACAACAGACCACGCCAACTCCATTGGCTACTTCTATGTCAGACAATGTATGAGTTTGGCTTCATACCGAAAAATATGGTTCACTCCTCCAATGTAGCGTCAATCTCTTTTTCAATTACCGGACGCAGTTTCATTCAGAATTTGATTGTCAATCTGGTCGTTGATCAAACAAGAAAATCGGTAAACGATATTTGGGCACAAGACACTAACAAAATGGAGGCCACTGTAGTTTAGCTCTACAACAGCCACCTACTGTTTCAAAGCCGTAGCGCTACACAAAATTTTTGCTGACTTCGTCAGGTCAACGTCAAATAAAATTTTGTGTTAGAAACGGTTAAGCAATCAGAGGTCTACGATAGTTAAATGTCCAAAAGGCAAAATATCGGATGGAAAGTGAAAACAGAAGGTAAAATTGAATTCCCGAAAGTGAAATTTTTATTGTACCTCAGTGTACCATTTTACACAATTGTTCATCCCAGTCTTATCCTGGAATCTTGAATCGTTTAAGCAGGCCAGGGACTGAAAATATGACACTTAGCCGTTTCGCCCCCAAAAAATAGGGAAAAGCCCGCCTGTTTTTAATTAAAATCAAGTAAATCACTTAAAACAGGGTATACTAATATCTGTACAAGCAAACAAACGTCGCTCCCACTGACAAGGGAATTTTTACTTGGGTCAGTCTGAGAACGGGCCCAAATTTTTTTTATGGGTACGTACTATTAAACCATGATTTTAGAAAATATGACTGATCCCCTCGGTTCCCTGTTCGAGATGGAGATAGAGAAATCTGGGAAAATTCTTATTGCAGCAGCCGCTTTAAAACTTTCACCATAGCATTGATTGATTGAATTACGAAAATTATTTGGTTCGTTTACTCATTTAACGGTTCAGGCAAGCAAAAATCGATGAGCAAATCAATCGACAAACGAGTCGGGGCCACAGAAATGGTAACCAGCATCTTCGAATTCGTTCCAACAACCGTTAAAGCAGAGAGCTTTATTACACCAACCGCAACGGATAAAATAACAGGCCTGACAATTAAAGCAGTCTTCCATCAAGCTGACACTGTCAAAACAGTAGTTGTTCATTGTCTGTATTTTTCGGTCTCTTCTCGTGATATCCGGCCTTGAAGAAGCGTACTGTATTTGCGGCTAGTCTTGTTTTGTGTTTATAAAACACATCTGCATGCAGTAGAGAAAACAAGGTATAATGTCATAATCAGTTGTTAATGGCTTACCTCGTATATACTCCTCAAGTTCTCTCTCGTGGTCTATCACTCTGCTCTTCTGCCAAACAGTTTCGCCGTACATTTGAAGAAGCAACTCGATATCATTTAGCGAGTTGATTTTAACCATTATGGCGAACAATGAAAGCAATGCAACATATAGTTGAGGGCAAAGAATTTGTAAAGCAGTTCGAATGTAGTATACGACATGAAAAGGTTTTGCAAAGTCTCAAACAACCAGTCTGTCAAAATCATCAGACAATCAACCAAATAATTTAATTCCACATTTGCGATTTGGTGAAATGGAGAAGATTGCTGATGAACGTTTTTCGATAATAAACGTTAGTGTACTGTGCTGAATCAATCAATCAACGTTATTGCGAAAGCGTTAAAGTAGCTGCCTCAGTAGACATTTTTCCTGATTTACTCCATCTCGAACAGGGAACCGAGGGGGACCAGTCATGTTTTCTGAAATCATGGTTTGATAGTACGTATTCATAAAAAAAGTTGGGCCCCATCTCACCCTGACCCAGATAATATTCCTTTGTGAGTCGTGTGTTTGCAAATCTGCAACTTACAAACGGAAAGCACTACTAACCGTAGCCCTAATGATCACACATAATATTTCAGCGATATGAATGTACTACCTGACAAAATCATTGCAGAACATAAACACTCACATCAGGGGTAAAAATAAAGTGCTACTGTAAACAAGGACTAATTTACGTGACATTACTATGAGCGGCAAAGCAGGATAAATAAAAATTAAAAATTCGCCCAAGCGAAGTCCAACAGAAAAGAAGTGTTATTTACCTCTAGCGCTGCTTCCCGACTTTATGATCGTCCCGTTAAGCTTGAAACCTGTACATGTATTTCACTGTTACTATTAATTTTTATACGCTATTCGTAATCGGGTGCATTGGTACTGGTACCTTCGTCAGGGTTGCCCAAATATTGTCCGGTCCATGGTGTTGCACTGCCGCATCGGTTCTCGTTATTTGCCTCTTTGCAGTCGGTCACGCCGTCGCATTGAAAGTCTTTGCTGTCAAAGAACGAACAGGTCGCAGTAATATCTGAGGGACGGCTTGTGTCCAAGTAACCTTGAAAAAGTGCTGTAAAGTAGAAAAAGCATTGCATTTGTGAAAAAAAGTGCGACGGTATTATTACATTGATTTTACCTTTCGGACCGGTGATCCATCGCTTGTCAAACGATAACGGAACCTGTTTCGCACACTCTAGGTCGTAGTACTTCCATGAAGGGTCGGTGGTTAAGTTCATTAGCTTTGTCTCGTAGCCATTGGAAGTGCAGTTGGTTTTGCACGAGTATGTCAAGTTGGAGTAAAAGTAGCAAAACCATTTTGGTGCACTGAATTCACTTAGCATGACACGGACCAATGGAGGAGTCGTTTCTTTTTCTCCTAAGTAACATGAGTTGTCGTTATGTTCGTACTTCTATTCATCGACAAATGGCGAACAACAACGACTAAAAAAATGAAACAATAAATTTATCTATTTATGCCAAGCGCTCATATTGTACACCAGTTGATATCAAGGGCAATATCACTGGATTTTTTCTTGAAAAAACTACAGCTCTAAGTCGTGCGAGATGGGTGTCAAACAAAAAGCTGAGAGATGGATCAAAACCATATTCCCGATTTCGAAGCCTTAACTCAATTGATTTAGTCGACGATTAAAAAGTGGGGCAAACAAAATTTAATACTGAAAAACTGACAAGCTTCGATGAGATATCTTAATTAAAACTATCTGGGATCACGAAGTCCTCGTTTCGTTTCGAATTCCTTGCAGCAGTTTCTGATTTTCGGGTACTGACGGGCAGTGACTCTTTATCCGCAAAGATTTTTATAGTTTTTATTCCATTGCGCAAAAAAATACAGATGTCTGGAACAAGTCTCTTCAAAAATTTACGGGTAGCATTTCTACTATTTCTATTTCTAGTTGGGCATTTCTATTAGAAGAATTTGAATCGCAACCAAATGCAGTTTTTAATTTGTTTTTTTTAAAATGGTTGTTGAGCAGCTATTATTTAATTTTCATCCCTTTTATTCAGGTGCAAAATCAGTAAAACGCAAGCACCCTCTAAGCTTTCGGCTTTCGATCTATCCACATACAGTTGATTAGCTATAAATGGTGACAATTTAGGTAATTTACCTCGAATAGCCAAGAGATAGTTGTCGTCCCCGAAATCTAAAAAAGAGAGAAGTGAACGTGCTTACAGCTATATGTGACAGGAAGAACATTCCTTACGTTTGGGATGTGAAATAAAAGCCTTGAGTATTTGTCCGGGCCATCCACCGATCGTCAGATTTAGACTCTCGCCGTCACGAATGAAACCCTTGGATAACATATTTTACCTAGAGTAACGTATAGTTGCATCACGTAAAACTGGCTCATACAAACTTTTATGGTATCGCGGACTTCAGGGAAGTTGCTCAACACAAGAGTAACATCGTCGTGTATCTGATCTGCGCTTCTCGGTTTCGCTGAATTACCAAATCTTTCTGGAAGCAACAATTAGTAATTTTCAAATACTCTCAGAAAGAAACAGTGGACAGCGAGGGTTGAAAAAAGGCCTGCTTAACCGTATAAGTACCCTTGGCTCGGGCTCCGTTTTCTGCTGAAGCATAAAAATAATTGCCGTACAGTACGGGAAGACAAAATATATCCCACAGTTTCATGTTCAGCTTGCAAATTAAATTGAGAGATGTCACTCGATCTGAAAAGAAAATCGTCTCAGAGTAGTAAGAAGAAGGGAATGTTGGCCAATTACCTGTTGGAATAAGAAGTTTTCATCATCAACATCAGTCCTCTTCATTCTTGTTGCGCGTTAGCCACGCCTCTCAGGTACTGGTTCTCATTTCACGGCGTATGTGAATCTAACAGAGACGGTGTGTTAAGAAATAGTTCTTTTTTTAAGAAAAGGTTGTGTTACCAAAAACCGGTTCTTGATTTGGGCTGCAATTTTTATACACATTTTTTTTCAGGTTATATTCAACAATAAACTGGTTGTTTATTGAATTTTCAACACAACATAGCGCAGATCTCCTTGATGTTGCCCGACAGAGCCCGTTTCGCTGTATGATACGTATTGACGTATTAAAACATTTCTTTTACCAGTTCTGTTTGCGAACTTTGGATTTCCCCGTGAAATATCATTCGTAGATAAAGAATTTCTATAAGCACCACTCTACTCCGCTAAACGTACGTTATTTTTGCGTTTTGGTCTTCGCAACCGTGAAAAAATTAGACATCGGGCGGAGCTGACAGCATGTTTTTGACGCGGATAATTCGGACGTGAATAATTTGTCGTATAGCAAGATTTTGGTAAATCAAGACTAGTTTTTGTTTGCAATTTATTTTCGAAAAAGCTTTGTAACAGCCAATCAAAAACAATTTCAATCAACTTCTGCAGAATAAGTACTTTTCTGTCCATGAGTTTGAAGCTGGTTTTAACCTGTCTTGTTCCATTTACAAAATGTAGGAAAATATGGGTAGGTCGAAGACGGACTTTTGGACTTTTGGCGAATAATAATAGCTCGATGATTCTGGTGCAGACAGAGCAAAATTTGCCTGCATGCCGGTCTGAGTTAGCTGGATTGAAGGATCAACGAAGCAGCTGGATTTTCTATGTGTTTATCACATCAATAATGGGCGGCAAAGCTGTCTACCATAACAAACATTCTTTAATAGCAGCATGCTCCAGGTAATCCAACAATAACTCGTTGACGTTTAACGGCGTTGTCCACATTTCACATCCTCGCGAAACGCTGTGAGACCGTTTTAAATATTGACTAGTCACAACTTACAACCCATATTTTGCATACAAAATGCGCAGCAAGAGCGCATTTACTACGAATTTTTTTTAAATTCAATGCAACAATAAGAACACGTCACTAGTTGGAAATCATACGTGTATCGTGAGATAGGCTCTTTTGTTGATTCCGATCCCATGGTGCCTGTCAGAGATAATTCGACAGTAGCACTGTCAATGATGTGAAAACTCGCCTAACTTTCAGTTTAATCATTATTCATAAGTGGGAAATTATAGATCTGGAAAATAATTCAAAATGTTCAAGAAATGAAAAAAAATTCTCTGCAATTTGAGGTGCAAAGCTGTAAGCACCCTGTGGATGAAACGTTTGTGGGAGTTATCGAAGAAAGATTCATTCCAGTATTATTCTGATTGTGCTCTCTCTCTTTTGCTCGGCGGTTGTTGAACCAAACCTGAAGATGACAGGTAAATTGTGTACATTCAAATTATTTTTTCTCCCGTTAGCGTCTCTGACCTGTATAGTTTTTTTGGGCAGCGATAAATCCTTCGCAAGAGCTTCCTGGTCATCACGATTGGGATACTGATTGCTACTAAATGCCGCTTCCAGCTTTTCACGTTGCGATGAACTAAATATGGTTCGAGCATGTCTTCCTCTTGTTTTGTTGTCCGCTGTTTTATCGGATGAGGTTTCGTTCAATGTGCGACCCTCCCCTACGGATGATGTACCTCTCCCGTTACCATCAGGATTTTTTTCGCTTTTAGTGGTAACGCTGACAGGTTTTTTGGTTCTGTTTCCTTGGAATAAAGAAGACATTTTTCCACCTGCCAGCTTACGGTATGCAGTTCCTTTTATATTTCTCTTACCATTACAACCATCACAAAAGCATACCGTAGTGCTTCGAAACTGACCACACTCTCCACCGCTCAGCTTGTCCTTCTGGCAGAAATTCTGGCATGCGGAGTCGTCTTCACATTCCCCAGAATAGCTCTCGCTGATGCAGCGTTTTGGCGTAGTACCCTCACAGGTTGCGAATAAAATCAGGAAAAGCAAAGATAAAAAACTTTCTAACATTTTGTGACTTCACGTGGCAATGAAGTTGTAATGGAAGGCCGAATTCGGAAGTGAGTCAAAAGTTAGAACTTGAAATGTTTCGCTCTTATTTCTCCGAACAGCGGAACTACTGTTCCTCGCTGCTATACCCCGTCGATATATCTGTCTGCAGTTGGTAAGAAAAAACCAGTATTTCCAGTGACTCAGAGATATTGCATTTGGTTGCCCAATTCTTTTTTTGCTATCTATGAAATAGACCGCCTAAGCTGACGTACGGAAGAATTTGTTTAACGGGTTCATCAAAGTTTTTGTCAAAGAACGCCAGTCATTCAAGGCAATTGAATAAGAAACTCATTTCCTGACTATGGTTGGTATGCTGAAGGGCAGCTGTAAGTGACCACAATGTAAAAGAGGAGAAACATTTTAAGTTAAATAAAAAATTGGAAGTAAAACCATAAGACATTACAACAAAATGTGAAGACTAATTTTTGTCGTTTTCAACAGATGTTGGTAAAACATTCACCTTTTTTATCAACAAAACCTTGCCTTCGGTTGATTCAAAACATTCTATCGCCAGCTAGCATTTCCTTGTCTGGCTAAATTCCCATGCATTTCTGTGAGTCTCAGTCACTGGTTGTGATCGTCTTGAACGTAGTTCGACAACTCGTGAAATTGGCATAATAAAAAACAAAAATTTTGTATGAATTAATTAGCGCGTTCTATCCAGTAACACCAAGTCAACGCGCAAGCTGCTAATTCCCGCTAACATTACTAGAAAAAACTGTTTAGGTTATTGTTTGATAACTCGAACGTTATAACAATTTTTGGTGAATTGACGTTGTATATATATTGTTATATATTGTAACCATTTTCACAGTTACAATACGGTTCCTCTTTACCGTTTCTGTGCTGCTCAGCGAAGTATGACGATCAAGGCTGCGCTCAGGCCTGTGTCGCTGACAGTTTAGACTGCGGAAATGCGGCGATCTAGTCATTCAGTCAGTAGTCACCATAAATTTATGTTTTTCCTTTATAGCCTAATCTTGCTTCTGCTGCCAGCTTACGTGAGTAATTATGTTCATTTTTCACCCACTAAGTTGTCTCAGTGATTTCATAAGAAATATTTTTTTCACGTATCATGTAAACAACTTAAACTACAACTACTGCAGTTCGATTTGATTTTCATGATTGGTTCAATATATATATAAGACCACACTTAAAGTAGTGGCAACCGTACTCTTACACATCTTCCCTTTGATGCTATGGAAATGAAACCAATTTTACCTTCTAAAGAATGCATTTAGCACCTTGGTTGAGAAATTTCGTACAGATTGGATGAGACAAAAAGAGCTGGGGCCAGTTTCCCTAGTCATTATTTTTGGCCAAAATCAAATAAACATCTTCGGTTCAGCAAAATTATTAAACAGGTTTTCTCTAAGAAAGAAGTAAAATTACACTTGACTCCGTTATCCCATTACCACTAAATTTTTTAAACAAGGTGCGCTCCAAAGCGCCCACCGAGCATGTGACATACCGCAAAGTGAAAGTGAAACAGTCGCGTGCGCTTTTATTGTGAAAGATAAGCTCATTTAGTATGTACCACGAAACCTGACTATCCGGTTATCACAAGTAATTAACAAAATGTTGATGATAGAATTGTTGGTGCTCACTCCAAAACACAGTGGCTAGCATGTGAGAGCGCATTTTGCTGGAACAAGTTCCCTACCTGTAAGTTAAAGTGCCTGCTGTCATGAGCGAAAGCTACAAGATAGTATTGGAAACAAAGGACATCTGAACCGGTTATACGTTTCAAGCAGTTGAGTGGTGACGCTAGTGCTCACGTTTCTTATATTTGACGAACAGATGCATACTGGTATTTGCCCGTATGATATGCAGAAAGCACGACAATAAGAAAAACGATTGCCATCGATCAGTAGTTCCTGTTAATCATTCGAACCGGTAAATTTTCCGCTCGAATATCGATGTTGCAAATTCGCATGCTACTGCGAGTGATGTATAAAATGTTCGTTATAATTCATACCCATAGTTTTTGTAGTAGGCTGGAGGACTAATTCGATATCAGTTATTAATATTTTCACAATCGTTCCAAGACAAGATCTAAAAGGAGACTCATAGAATTTGAAGTGCTGCCTGCATTATTTCAATCTAAAACAATGTTAAATTTCATTCCGACTACTGTGGTGTTGCTTGTCGTCTATTTATGGCAACAATCGTCGGGTCACCCGATACAGAAGCACAACGTGAAACTGCGGCCAGGTTAGTGCACCTTTTGTGTCAAGTTAGATCGCTTTTTGTATTAATAGAGCAACCAAATTTCACCATGCAGACTGGCGGAAAATGATTGGTGACAAGGTCTACGATTATTCAATCAAGAAAGCAGCAGAAAAAAGGAACAGCTCGCTGTTTGAGGGCGACATTGCTGGCGTAGATGTGGACCAGGTAAGTTCACTCTTGAGGGATGACACTGATTAACGGGATTCACACTTCAAACATACCTGAATTACATTATTCCAAGCTTTATTCAACAAGCGAAGAACTGAGTGAAAGGCCAACAACAGAAATTTTAGTTTTCGACGCTAATTTTGTTATTCCAAATAATTTTAAAAATTAGTAAAAATCAATTAATTCATTGAGCTATCTATTGATGTGTCGGATAAAATGATGTGCTATGATCATTCGCACCAGATGGATCCGCTCTCTGGCTTCCAGTAAAATTGTGGCTTTGACGGATCGATTCCAGATGACATTTTGGATTAGCTGGTTCAGAACGACGTAATATTTACAACTGCTTAACAAAACACGATCGCGTCTTACCTACAATAGTAAAGCATGCACTTCAGCGTTGATTTTCTCGGAAATGATGTTTTAGGCTCTCGGTACGTAGAGACCCACAGGCTCCTCCTAATTGGCCTGATAATGTCTAAACTTTTTTTCAATAGTTCAAAGGAGATTCCTCAACTTAATGTTCCAAACTCATTTCCGATGCGAAAGTCAAGATGAATGGGTTTGAATGAAACCCTTTATTTATGAGAGTTTGTTTCAATCGATAAAAAAACTGACAAAAACAGCCAAAAAAATTATTAATGAAAATGAAAGTCCAGTTTCTGGAGAAATTATTGACAGTATTCTCAATTTCACGACAGGTTGACGTTACTTCACTCGCTCAAAATGCAGTCCTGGATAAGGACAAGCTCTGGCCAGGCGGCGTGGTGCCTTACAGAATTGGGAATAATTATTTCAGTAAGCCAAGTTTTGCAGGCGATGACAAACTACGAGCAGCGCTAATTCAAAACGGATTTAAGAAAAACAACATTTTCAACTCCTCAGTTTCGTGTTGCTAACAGAAATGTTTTCGTTACTAGCGGATGATGAGAAGAGCGTAATAACATCAGCACTGGCAGATCTTTCGTCAAAAACCTGTCTAAAATTCATCCCACGCACAGATGAACGAAACTACGTGATATTTGTTAATGCCAACGATGGGTACAGAAGTAACCTTAAAATCATATTTATTTGTATGCGTTAATTTTTTCCATTAAGTTTTTTATACCGGTAGTTGCTACTCGTACATTGGGATGACTGGGCGACAGCAATATATTAATCTCCAGCGAGGATGTGTGACGTACCACGGCGAAGTCCAACACGAAGTGATGCACGCGTTGGGCTTTAATCATGAACAGACTCGTATGGATCGCGACGACTACATCGATATTATTTACGATAATATCATATCTGGTAAGAAATTCCCTATTAAAAACGACCACATCAAAGAGTGACTGCCCAACTAAACTTGAAATTACATTTGGGATTACGATGAGAAAATCCCGTCATGATAAGGTAAACATTTTGGAAGAGGTTAGCCTTGATAATCACTCTAGTTTTACATGTTTCCACGCTCCTGATTTTTTTTCAACACATGTCGGTCATTTCCGGATAGTTTACGTTAAACTTTAAATTAAGCTTTTCCGATATTTTTTCATTAGGTTTAGATACAGCAAAACGTCAATAACACATGACACATTTGGGATTTTTCGTGGGCATGCCCCGTCAAAAAACATGATAGCACAGGTGTTGACTGGTCAGCAAAATCATTTAACTTGCTTTGCAGTATTAACGAACAATTGGCCGTTAGTCTTAGTTCCGTCGAAACCCGTTTCTTTACGAAACTGTCAGAATAATGCAGCCTCAAATAATACGTTGTTTCTAGTTCCAATTAACGGGACCAAGAAGAATACATACGGATCAAATGTTTTGCCTCAGATATTACCAATTACCAAATTCCCAATTTTTGAAAAAACCCCGAAGATCTTCGTTCTTCACGTTTCCCAACTACGAAGAACCTGAGTGAAAAGTGATGAGTAATGTACCTAAACCAACAATAACTCTCATTTCCCTGTTTTTATACCACTACATCTTTGGATATCTCGAGTATGGGACACATTATATTCAGGCGTTGTCTTAATATCAAAGCAATAGGACAGAATTTGTTCAGATTTCTATATATAATTCGAGGCAAAGCAGATTTATCATGACATGTTTAACCTGGCATCAGGTTTTTTGAAAATGTACGTTTCTTCGTTTATCAATAAGCTCTGTACTACGTTATATGGCGCTCCTAGTATCATTTATAGCGACTGATATCAGCCATAATGTATACAAAGGATCCGTTCTAAAATAAATACGCTTTTTCTTTGCAATACCGTACACAGATTGGCAAACTCTTCCTGTTTCATATGTGCTAAATGCGTCTGCCTATGCTACTAACTATTTCTTATAAAGTTCTACGTTCCTAATAGTTCCTTTAGAAACTGGATATCATAGTTAAGAGAGAATTCAAAAGGAGATGAAACTGACATTTCGGGAAGGGAAGATTGTAGCATGTTTTAATGTGAAACAATATATTCAGATATTCAAGTTTTGTAATGGTGATCATTTTCGATCTTCGTTCAGTTGAAAACTCCAAAAAGATTATTTTTTTACAACTGATCTACCTGTTGGGTGATTATCAGTATTGATTTACCAGTTAAAATCTGATATATTAGATTCTAACCTATTTGCTTCACGCATAGGAAAAGAGAGTAATTTCGAAAAGTACTCGGGAAACACGTTCAATCTGCCGTACGACTACAACAGTATCATGCATTACGGTTTCAATGACTTTGCGCAAGACGAGTCCTCCCCAACCATCGTCCCCAAAATCGAAGGTGGAAACATCGGCAACCGGCAGACATTGAGCGAGACGGACGTGCAGAAGGTCAACTTGCTGTACGGCTGCGGAAACAGCGGTAATCCTGCACCGGACGATCCTGATCAGACAGCTCAGAGCCATCCCGGAAATCGTCGAACGCAGCAAAATCCAAAACGGATGACTGCTTTTGAACTGTTCTTCTCGCATTTCAATGGGGGAAGTAATTTCGGCTTCATCTTGAGTGGTCAAGACATCAGTAACTCGTCTAGAATCAATGGAACGGGTGAGAAGCTGTCCTGCTTATTTTAAAATTGGTTTTCCTTCGTTTCAGTGCTCTAATGTATCAGGAAAAAATACAGCAAGTTATTTACCGTTTAGGAAACAATAGCACCACTTTCCACAAAGCTGGCTGCCCCGCAGATTCGCCCCACAAGACGAGAAACGACTTCTGTAAGACCGACCAGGACTGCAAAGACTCTGGCTTGGGACATATTTGCTGCCCGAACTGCGTTGTCAAGACTTGTACTAACTTCTGCAGTTGATTGTGAGTGGTTGTGATCCAGTTTGAGCTAGCATTAGCTAAAGACGGGAATCTAGTTTTCTCTCCCCTCATAAGTTGATTTGCAAAACAAAATCAGTTTGAGACTATCATAACAAGTGATAACTCTTGCGCTACCAAGCGGGATTTTTAAATTGCTCCTTTATGCTATCTACGACTTCCAGTAAGTAGTAGGTTAAACTCTTTTCGGGAATGTTTTTGGCTTCAATGCATTGAGGAAACGTCCAAAATGTCCAATTTTTTGAATTTACGTTACGTGTCATGCCTGCAATCAATAAAGCTTAATATAAACGGTTGTTCGTGGTCTCTAGTAAAATTGGCCGTTGGCCATCTGATACGGGAAATTATTTGGTGGATCTGAATGGGATTGCCCGACACTTATTTGACGAAAAAAACACAAAACCATTATGCGTTGCTGGGCTGATGTTCTTGCTTGGACCCTTTTATTCAGCATTACATGACATTTCGAAACGGACGATCAAGGGTTCATCATTTTCTCCTCTAGTTCGTTCAAGTTAATGCCTGTTTCGGTTTATGACAACAAGACAGCAATTTGTTATATCCGGAACTATACTGCTTAAGGGCCACTGGTCTGTTAGAGCACGGTAGAAACACACTTTTGGAAATCGAAAGTACCTGTTTCACGACGACGCATACCATATGAAAACGCACTCCCCGTTCTCAGTACTTTTTCGTTTCGTGAATATATTTCTAGGCAAAAGTCTCTAAACGTATCAACCTTTAGTGGCCAGTGATGCGTTTTCACAACACCTAGGTCGCTGAATTATGGTCAGTCAGTCAATCAATCATGACTTTTCATGGTGAAGCAAAGTGAGAGACTGCTTGCCCGGATCTCTAGACACCAAAAAACCGCGATTCCGATCTCGGAAACCCATTGTTTTAGAGTCTCAAAAACGCGTATTCTCAAGGACAAATGAAACACTTGGGTCGCCAGCTGTATTAACGTTATTCTTGTCATGATACAGATTCCAAGCAGATTAACTTTATACATAGTTAGTCTGTTCTATGTATAAAGGGGTGTTCGACGGAGCTGTGAAGTGCATAAATGTTTTTATGTCCAGTCAGAAAAAAAACAGCTGCTTCAACTACGACATTACCACTTTTTTAGTTTTTCTGTTTTTTGAAGATTACGGACGCCTCGTTGAAGATTCAAAAATCTTGTCGACACTGGAGAACGTAGAATCACAGCGCCGATTGGCCGATGCCATTTTAAACTTTCAATTTTGGACTGTTAAATTTTAAAATCAAAGTTTTAAAATTTGACATTCATTTTAAACTAATTTATTAATCTACAAAATTATTTTTGTCACATTTGGACCACAGGTATGCTCCAAAAAATAGTGCCGACACTGGGAGACATCAGCGTCTTGTCTTGGCCACTAATGGGTTAGTTTTGGAAGCAATTCAGGCGTGAAACCACTTTGGCCAATTAGAAAAACAAAGTTCGCCGTCCCCCGGTTTTCAAAAATCGACGCGCGCGAGCCACCTAAAATTTTTGATCTAATTTTTAACTGCAAAATCTGTTAAGAGACGCAACTGTTACAACAACGAAACGTTAGGGAATCTTATGTTCTTATTCCCGCTAGAACAGGAAGTTTATGCTTAGGATCAGATTTTCTTATGTTATGGTTCTTCGTTGCATATGTTGTGCAGAAACGTGATAAGGAAAAGTTAAATAACGGGAGAAAACAAATCGCACGCTTTCAGAGCGGATTTTTTTGACGCGGCGGAAATAAAAAATTTTTACCGGTAAAAAAAACTTTACCAATTTTCGAAAACTGACGTGCGTGGAGACAGCAAACAACTAATGTATTTTAGGTGGCATAATCAAAAATGTGTTTTTGGAAACGAGAAAGACCGCCATTTATTCCAACTTGAATCATTTGAAATCCCAGGCACGGTACGTTCCATAATAAAATAATGGTATGTTTTCTTTAACCATCTGCCGATCGGTTGACTTCATGGTAGTACAATGAAAATTAGCCAGACGGATTGCCGAAGTTATGATGTTTGCCATCCTTAATAATTACGCCATCTTTTGTAGAATGAAAGTGTGAGTATCCCCCTGACATATGAGGTTCATGGAGTACCGCTCCGTTGGCTCCTTTGGCACTTGAGGCAGCTTTCTGTGCCGCTCTCTGGGAATTGAATTGTAAGTTGTATATCATCGGTAGGCCATTGGGTCCCACGCCGCGCGCGTCAAAAACATCCGCCGTCAGTCGCCGCCCACCTTGCTGGCCGGGAGAAGGCGTTGCAGCCTAAAAGGACAAATTACCTTATCACAGGAAATTTCAAGCGATTTCGTCAAGTTCCGAATAAATAAACGAGTTCTCATTACCAATGTAAATCTCACCTGTGCAAAGGTGAGGAAAAGTGCTGCTGCCAACCAAATCAGAAAATTCCTCATCTTTATGAGGTGGCTATTTCTCACCTCAGTGCCGCCGAGTTTGCCTGAAAATATTGTATTTTCTGCGATAAGAATAGGGCAATTTTGGAAGGACGAAGCTATTCAATGACTGAATTTTCGAGTTGTGAGCACATTGCGCTACGGTTAAAGTATTTATTGATGTGGTCCGAAGCGTCTTCGAAATGATCAGAGATAGGCGGTGCAGTGTAGGGCAAATTAATTGTAACGGGGCATGCCGTCTGCAAATCTAATCGTAATCAGCACTTTTGATCGTACGCCCTTTTGAGACAGCGTAGAGAGAACTGCTCAAGCAAAAGAGTGTACATTTTGGATGATATTTGTGATAGTTTTTGCGGTAATCATTTGCATAGAATATGATAAATATATACCTCGACAAGAAAAAAATCTAGTTTTTTATGATTTAAGTTTGAAAAATATCAAATTCATACTCTTCTTGGAAAGTTATCTCTAAATCTGCATCGAATTAGCCGACTGGCCTTGTACGACCGTCCGCATATTTCCCTGTTGTATAGTATTAGTGAACTTCCACAGACCATATTCCCACAGAGCAATATTCAATTGAGCCGTTGACAAAATCAACCAATCAATTCGGCGGTTCATGGTCTGTGGGAATTCACTAATACTATACAACTGGGAAATGTGTGGACGGTCGTACGAGGTCAGTCGGCTAATTCGATGCAGATTTGATATTTTTCAAACTTAAATCATAAAATACTAGATTTTTTTCTTGTCCAGGTATATATTTATCATATTCTATGCAAATGATTACCGCAAAAACTATCACAAATATTAGCCAAAATGTACACTCTTTTGCTTGAGCAGTTCTTTCTGCTCTGTCTCAAAAGGGCGTAAGATCAAAACTGCTGATTATGTAGACGGCATGCCCCTTGCTATCAATATGCCCTGTGCAGTGTCGTCCTCTCACAGTTGTGACGTGTTTACAAACCTCAAGCTCTTTCTGACGTTCAGTTAACGGACTACTGTACGTCACCCAAACGTCATAGTATTTTACGCTGACATAAGAACAATGTTTCAGTTTAAGCCGAGCCCATCTTTCCCCCGAAATCTAGTTTTCATAAGCGGTAGGGTAAGTTTGATAATCAGTTGTTTATTCTCAGCAAAAGTAACGACTAGTAGCTCGCACATCAAATTGAAACGTCAAATATCGAAATAAAATGTCCACTTGGTCTCTGATGTGTTTGAAATAAAGAAACTTTATTTACGTCCACCAGTGACTGCGTCTTAGAATAATGGGTTTAACGGGTCGTCGAATATGTAGATATTCATTCATACGTAAAATCCGAACCAAATTTTGACAAAATATATAATTGCGTGCATCGATGTTAAAGAATTTTGCGCTTTGTGATCTGTGAATTCCATGCAGTTCATTTTACAACTTCTTAATGAAATTTTTTGTTTAGCGCTTCAATCGTCCGTGGACGACATGGCTTCTTTATGGTTTTTCGTCAGGCATGAATTCTTGTGCACGAAATTATCAAACTGCTTATCTAAGGGCATTTCATGCCGGGAAGGCTTACGAAGGGTTTTTAAAATACTGCTTATTTCTGGCTTTGCGAAGCCTGAAAGGCTTTAGCTTCAAATCATAATTTATCCCTTGAGATCCATGATGAGCTTAAAATACGCTACGTCGGGGTTCCTCAGCCGGAACGGAACAGGTTTGGTGCATCATCACACACCCTGTCGGTGGAACGACTTGAAAGTAGAGTGTCACGTTGAATAATCGTTATTCTTCTTTTCTCACCCGAACGCGCATTTCAAAACCTACCAGGTTCGAGGCCGCCAGATTCGAGTGCATGTTTGCCGTTGTCTGTCGAATATGTTCTTTAGGTTTTATGAGAGAATGATTGGATTGCGAACTTAATTTTCACGTTTGGCTTCATAATCGTCTAGCCAGTACTAAAAACGAGTTCATATTTCATGTGTAACGCTGACTGTTGCTAATACTGGCCGTCATAAATATCCGTAACACATTTTTTTAGGGGCGCAAGAACGAATTTTCTTTGAGTATGTTGCTTATACGGTGGTTCTGGCGGGAAATGCTACTGTTTTTGTACGCTGTACGTTTGCAGGCAGACAGAAATATGACAATGAAACAGACACACTCTCTTGCTCTGTGCCTGTAGTGACACCTACGCAAGTGAGTAGAAATGCAAAATAATGAAAAAAAATTATTTTGGGGTTAATGAAATCTTTCTTTGAAGATCCCTACTCATCCTACGAACCTGCGGCCGTACCTTATTCGATTCCAGACAAGTATTTGGGGTACTCTCCTCCTGCCCCTGCTCCGTCTTACGGATGCTCTAACGGAGGCTACCAATCACCACCGATTCTGTTCGAAAATCAAAACATCAGTTTTGCCAAATAGAGAGCCACACAGTCAGGTTAAAGCTAGCTGATCCATGGCTGAAGTTATTAGTACTTTATCGCCCGAATCGTATTTGAAATAAACAGTTATTTCGGCTGGCTGATAAAAGCGAGATTAGTTAGCGTCGTACTCAACCAGTTGTAACGTTTTTATCTGATTTCAGGCCTCTTCTAATTTTATTTACCCAACTACGTCATCCAAACAAAAATTATTTCAGGCAGTTGATGAGCTTTTATTTTTAGGTTTGACCTCTTTTCTTGTTTTTTTGTGTGCAACGAATTGGATATCCAATTTTTAATAGCGACTAGCCTATGTTCATTGAAGGACAGAATAAAATAGAGCCGACAGAGAAACGATGGTTTACACAACCTAGCCGAAGTTTGGTGAACTATGTGTCGGAAACGTTAATTGCAAAAGCACTGGTACGCTTAAAGTAGTGTGTCAGCACAAGATTAGATTGATATTATTTTGGAAACGGGTAAGGAACGTGGGGCTAATAAGTTAGGTCGCAATGTATGTCGAAACACTACTGTCAGTGGTAAATTTTCGATATAAAATTACAGCTGGGTGGGTGTTTGACATTTTTTAGATCTAATCTCATGAATCACGTTCACTTTACCGAGCGGCTGTCTCCTCGCTTGTTTTTCGGGTATAGTGTAACTGTCGACATACTTACGAGTACAGTATGCTAAACCTGAAATTCGAAAGAATTTTCTTAGAAAAGCTACCAATCATCACCAAGTTACCAGTCGCCACCAAGTTGCCAATCGCTACCAAATTACCAATCGCCACCAAGTTACCAGTCGCCACCGAGTTACTAGTCGCCACCAAGCTACCAATCCGTACAGCCGATCGGCGGTACCGTCGATAAATTCATCGTTTCTTGTTGGCATAGTTGGTTTGAATGATCTTGACCAATCTGACCAATATTCAATCGAAAGCCTACGCTTTGACATTGGTTGACGCGTTGCAACTTCAAATATATTGGCAACAATCGCGTTCTTAGTAATAATTTATCTGAAGCAAATTACTAATTTCTGGCCAAAGTCAAATTCGTGAAAAAGTAACCTGAGAAGAAGGTAATTAATATCGCTCGATAGCAGTAAAATGTGGTCTCAGAAAAGTAAAATAGTATTTTATGAGCGCTAATGGGAAAAATTGAAGATCGACCATCACGATTTCTCGCCGGAAAAAAAATCGTCAACTACCGGTTTTTGGGTACCATTCCACGGGTTTTGTTCTCAGGCATTTTCCTTCCATAGTGAAAGTTTGACAAAATTGACAATTTGTGATGAAGCGAACGGTAAATTGACATAATGTCTGAGCTGCTCGGCTCACGAACCCGAAAAGTATCTTTGCCGCCTAGAAAAGCGAATATCCATTATGTTTGGATGGGAATGGCTTGGCCGCTAGGGCTTTCTAGCCCCTTTATCGAGTGCTACGTTTTTGAAAATTATGAGTTCATTTATTTCTTTATTATTTAGAACCATTTTCGAAATTCAATTCAGTATGCCCGAAACACATCAACATAGCCAATATACTTGTTTAGAGGTAAACACTACCCAACAGTGTCGCCTCGCTGTAGGAGAATTCAGCTTGGTCAGGCTCAGTCAATTTCACTGTTGCTCAATAAAAAAAGGTGATCGATATCACAGCAGTTCTTGGAGATTCTTCGGTTTTACTCGAAATTCCCTCGGCCGAGAATAAAGCACCGCGGTACCCTTAAAGCTTAAAATTTTGCAACAGCAGCACAACCATGACAAATGTCACAGTAATGGTACTGGATTGAATATAATTTGAAACGGCAAGTTTTGGTTTTTTTTTTCTTCAAAACATGATGGATTATTTTTAAACAATCGAATAACGACTTGTTTTGGTAGTTCTGAATTAATTTTGGCCGGGGTCATAGTCAGTGCTAATCAGTAAAAAGCTGTGACAGTTCTAGAACATCCGTTTTGTTTTAAGTCGGACGTTGGCAATTTTTCTTCATCAAATTCAGTTCTTTTACACAAATGCGTTAATATATTCACTTTCTAACAACTGCGTCCCGACCAGCATTTTAATATGTTCATTCCCTCTTCGAACTGGGAGAAATATTTGTGGAAATCTTTTGGCAAATATTATGGTCCAAAAGCAATACCCAAAAATATATACAATTTGGCGGGAAAATGTTTATAGAAATATTTGAGTAAGGATTATCCTTCGGCACCCAGGAATGGAGAAGGCTGACCAATGGTCACAAAGCATGTGATATCAATTGCATTTATATCCCAAGTGCTCAGAAGACCAGAAGCAAGCAGGAAAAGAGATTGCCAGCCGGGGAACCGAGCCGGCGACGTGTGCCTTGACAGCCTGACGCTGTAGCCCTTCACCACACAAGCATTGGTCTAAAGAATTAGTACACTATAAGCATGCAGTGGACCAACAGCAGTATTCTGCCTGTCTGTAACTCGAACCATCTTCAACCTTACCGATCGTTGCGGCTTCACAATCAATTACAGCGTGAGATGTTTTTTAATAATTCTATCTTATTACCAACAAAGGATTGATTTCGCCGTCGCATAATGCAGTTCACCGGAAGATCAGACCATGTTAGTCATCAGAATGACTAACTTATGTACAGGTTCTTCTGTTCGTATGCAATACACCGAATATCTAGGCTTAATTCAAACAAAAAGAACAACTGTATTTATACGAGTAAATTTCACATAATATTTAGCTGGTTTGACCGGTTTTTATGAGCGATAGTCGTTCTCACCAAGAACAGGTTTCGCCCCCAATGCGCTTCGACCGTGAACGCAATCAGACGCTTCGTGAAATAAATTTATCCGAAATCAACTCGCGGTTTTCATTTTGAAATTCGCTCCTATAACATCGAAAGTAAGCGTCTACACAGCACTTCAACGCGTCGAATAGAACATTTTCGATGCAACACAAAAACCGGTCTACTCCTCAGGCGTTAAAGCTATGTGTTGGGTTCAACTCCATGAAGCCCACGTCGGAATGTTCCTTTGCCGCTGGGAAGGCGAAGCAGGCAGAATAGTTCGTCCGGTTTGTATGGGATTATTTGCCAAACTGGTGCCAAATTAGATTAACACTGACTAAATAGTATATGGGATTTTCGTTTGAAATAACCAATCTGATTGTTTTAAAGCACTCGATCAGCTCGTTAATAAATTGCATAGCTTTTTATAGCCGCGTTAGAAATCAGATTTTGAGATCCGTAAGTTGAAAGAAAGGTACTCGAACAGACATGTCTCTCAAGACCTGTCCCCTAATATAACAGCAAAAATCGGACCTACTGATCGATTTTAAATAGGATTTGAGATACGGTGCTGTCAAAGAATGTAACGTTGACTATACCTCAAGAGTAAAAATAAGGTTTACTACTTTCAAACTCAAGCGAAAACGTTAATGTAATTTTTATGCGTAAATTACGGTATTTTATGGTACTCGTCCGGTCAGCTGCTCCCCAGCAATGCTCCTAAAAAATTGAAACTGTTTTTATGCGATTGTTGTACAGAGTGTACTATGTCCAAGCAATCCAGACAATTTTCAGACAAATATACTCTCGGCTAATATATATCAAATTTTTCAGCACTTTTCGAAGTAAGTTTATTGAGATTTGTTCATCTCCTCTTTGATGGCGTTCAACAGAGGATTCTTGCCACCTCCACACAAATTTCTGAAATCGTCCTGTGACACGTCCCATGCATAAACACCAAACCCGTGAAGTCGTGCCCAATCCGTCTAAAAATAAGTATCAATATAAACAGGACACGTTTTCGATAATTGTAAGGAATATATTGCCGCCTGCAAACCTTAGTTCTGATTGTCTCAACGTCATCATAGCCTATCCACCAGGCATCTGTGTAGGCATACGACGCCTGAATGTTCGGATCGAAAAAGTTGGTTGCCTCGTCCTGTTTGATGCGCTGACAAATTTCGAAGTACGGCCAGGTACCCCGCTCTATTGTGTAGGCACTGGCGGTTATCCACTGCAGTGCAGCGGAACCCAGGTCGTGATTTGTGCTGTCATCGAGCAGCCATCCGTGACCGTAAAATGGTAGACCCGCTACTAATTTTGATTTCTGAAAGCCGCGCTTGAGCCATAGATTCAGAAGGGATTCCTGTAACAAAAAATATTTCTTACTGAAATTATAAATATTTTGTGTTCAGTTGGGGATGGCATCATGTGTCAAAAATTAAGATCAAAATAAATAAAGTTGAAGCATACCCGGGACCATCTTGTCCGAAATATATATGATTTCAAATTGTTCTATATTTTGTCTTCCTACATTCTTAAGCCAAAATTTCGTTCAAAAATGTGAAAATTGATCATCAGTATCTCTTCCGAATTTTTATCAACCCTTCCTGCCACCAAAACAATAGTAAAAGAAGAAAGTGTGTCTCGGATATGTCGGACGAATTACATCCTCACACAAAAATAGCTCAGTTTGTCTTCAGAGTTCGTGTTTTGTTACTGAAAACGTTAATGTTTCCTGATTTTGGTAATTAATGTAGATCTTTTACTCAATATTTTTTGTCTCAGTAAAATTCTTGTTTGCACGTGAAGCAACAGAAATTTACACAAACGTAGTTTCATTGAAACATTTAACCTCAGGTTGTATATCAACTGCATGGGGGATATTAGGAAAATGATAAAATTGTAACCCAGCAGGTTGTAAAAATTCAATTAAAAACAACAACAAAAAGACCAAAACCATTTTTTGCCATTTTTGAAATCCAAAAAGCAAACAGAAAGCATTTTGAAAATAACGTAATTGAGCAGTCTTCCCGGTTTGCCGCATCTCCGCCTCTGAACCATGTGCGAACTTGTTTTAAAATAATTTATAATGCAGCCGCTCTCTAAACTGCCTAGACTACCGATTGACGAAAAAGTTCCAGTATTTTCGAAACAATTTTCAGAAACTAGTCATAGCTCATCTCGTATTTGCTTACACAGCTAGTCCTGAGAAAACAAATGTTTTAAGTAATTCACTTTATTCATTCTTATAGTAAACTTTTCGAATTTGGCACTATCGCTTTGGAAGCTGGTTTTTAATTTTGGCTACCCGCTGCAGCCACAAAAACATTTGAATTTAGTGGCTCTTCATTAAAAATCATAAGCGGACGAACTATCTTCTGGTAAAGTGCAGGGTAGCACGGTGGATTGACTGCAGAAATCGCAGGGGGAAGTTCATCCCAAAGTCAGTCCTGTGGATAAAACAATCAGACATGGTGCATGATCGTGCTCTGTTTTATGTGAATATGATGCATTTGTGAAGTATGGTCATAGTGAAATTAGTTTAGAAATAACGATAGCAAAGTCGAGAAAGATGCGAAAAAAAGTATCCGAGGCAATCAGACAAAAATGATAGCTGGGACGCCATTGATTTTTAGTAACGTCCATTTGAATGCCTCTCTAATGGGAGTGCTTACCATTTCTGAACATTCAAATAGGTTGCCGAAAGCCAAATTAATTAGCGTTTTTGGTTTCCGAGTTTTACTGTTTCCTGTGGCGTGGGGAAAATTAATGTTTGTCTCAAAATTACCTTGTTATGGCCCATGGTATTTTCTACAGATACCCTCTATAGTACTGTTCTATTTGGAGTTCGATTACAGAGATTTTTTGTTCGAATACACACGATATTAGGGAATGGCCTCCTGATGCGCTTCGCTCACCAGTGCATAAGCGAGACCTTGCTCCTTAAACGGATATCGCGTACGATAATTACTCATACCATGTTATAAAGTTGTGGCACTCCAACAGGGCCCAGCGTCTTTGGAGAGGGATGGCCGATACTTTTGCGATCCGTACCAGCAAAGTCGTAGGCCGCGACATTAACAATATCTACAAATCTGGTAACGAGTGCACGTTGTAGAATTAAAATACGATCAGTCTAAGGCTCTGTAAGTATCACTTACGGATCTAAGCCTTTGGCGTTGATTGAGCCAGTTAATGTTGGGTCCGAAAAAACGACAAGGGAAATTGCGAGTCTTACAGAGTCGGTCTCGTAACTTTCGATTGCGAAAGCTCGTTGAAGCTCCTATCGGGAAAGGAATGGCGTGCTAATCAAGTTTTTCATTGTGGTAATTTCAGGTGATTATTCAATACCACTCAACTTAAATTGTTTTTCGAAACGAAAAACAACTCTGAATTTTGACATTTTACTCAGGTTATCGAATAAGGAATTTTTACTTCTCTTAGCTATTTTTGCAGTACAAAAAAAGCACATAGAACACGAAAGTTATAGCTTCCAATGAATTTTTTCAGTTATTGATATCTTTTTGATTACAGAAATGTGAAACCCAAAGTTTCAACCCCATGAAACAGATGACCAACGTGAGCGCGTTCATGCAAAAAAGACATCGTTGATCACCAATATCTGTGCGTTCTTCAGTAGCATCGAAATGTCCGATTTCTTTTTACCATTTACTTAGCAGATAAGTTATTCCATGTTCCCAGTTAATTCTTAAAAACTTGTATTTTATTGGCTTACCTAAGGTCTATCTCGCTTACCTGAATGAAAGAAAAGAATTTTGCAGGCTCCAAACCAGCTTTATGTTGGTACATAATATCCAGGCCGTCCAGACCGCTACTGCGCAGTTGCAGAGCTGCTGCACGAGCGTACGCGTGACTCTTGGAGGCGTTCCGCGCAATTGTACTAATAGTAGCCGAATCAGCTGATCCCCCAACGCTCAGGAATATCTTTAAGTTAGGGTTACTGTTGTCCCTGCTCGCCTTAAGCTTCTCCAGCGTCGCTAGAAATTGGTGTCAACTAGTCAGACATACAAAACATCAAGCTTTGCGAGCTATAGCCTATCTGTGACTTACATTTACATTGTTTTAGTAAACCGCACGATTTAGCGCTATTTTCTAAAACTGAGACGGCGTACCGTCACAGTTTTTACCGTCTTATTTTTAACTTATTTAATTATTGAAAAAATTAAGGAAACGGTAATCAGAAATAGTCGGTTTTTGTGGCCTGAAACGGACTAAATTGCCACA